>WBNH01007876.1:0-92034 GCA_013401255.1 Urocolius indicus | reverse complement strand
TAATATCTTTCTAAATATTTCCTCATTGTGTCTGAGGCCAGTAATCCTGTTACATGAGGCATTGCTTTTGTTGAGTAATACACTTCATGTCCCATGGCAGAATTCTAGGATTTGCTGGTTTTGGCTTTCACAATCACAAAGTATTTATTTTCAATTATAATCCAAAAATTTTTAGGCTTCCATGCTCCACTTTTTTTTGCTGGAATGACTTCCTGGCAGCACTGGAGAAAAATAGAGGTTGATTTCTTTCCACAAGTGTGTAAAAACCTATTGACTGAGCCCAGGATGGGGAGCTAGGACATCCTGAACTCAGAGGCCTCCTCTACTATTGGTTTTCTTGTTGGCCATAAATCCATTAAAATGCCTGTTCATAGGTTTCTTTATATGTAAATCAGAATGCCGTGCTGTGAATTCTGAATAATTGAGTCCTCCTTTGTAGACTTTGTCGGGTACACATAGCAACAATTTTGCATGTAAAAACTGAAGTTGAGATTACCACCTGGCCCTCCTGAACTGGTAGCATAGCCATGCACATCTGGAAAGATCTCCAGTCTTTACTTCTGGGAACCTGAGACTTAGCAAGTTCTAGGGTTTGTGCAGGGATGGCAGCAGCTTAAGTAGTTTCTCATTGTGCTTTTGTTTCTGTTCTTGCTGTCACCCTGCAGTATGTACTGATTGCTGATTTAGGGATTTGGAGAGGAACAGATCTGAGATTTGCAAAACTGGCTTTGCAGTGGGGTGATGATGGCAACTGCTTAATAAGCTAGCTGTGCTTCCTAGTGATTAGTCAGAAAAGGGTAAAATTTTCCCACTTCTTAAATGTTGGATGGCTGCATTTAAGGAAAGTTCTGTGTTGGTCAGTTTGAAGATTCTAGGTTTTGTTTCTTCTCTGATGATTTCTATGAAGCTTTGAATATGTCAAAGGTTTCAGTCTGAATGTGGAGTTTTGTACAGGTCTTGAGTCTCTGCAAATCCCAGTGGTTGCAGAGAATTTAGTTATGTAAATGCGTTAGAAAATAAATAATGGGGGTTAGATTAATATTAATGAGTGAAATGGAAGATTTAATTGCTTACATGTGCTAACCTGCATTCAGATTCTACTTTTTTGTAAAATTTAATATTAACCTAGATAAAAATTACATCTTGCAAATGATAAAGCAAGAGTTTGAAAAAATATTCTAAATTCTATTTTAAGCAAAAAAAAAGAGTTTTATCTGTTGCTTCATATAACATAAACCAAGGATTCCAGTTGACTTCGAGTTGTGCCTTAAGTTTAGCTGTCCTAGGTCAGCTCTGCTGCCATGCAGAGATTACTTGGTACACTACCAGCATTTGAAGGATAGGGAAGCCATAAACATCAATGCAATTTGTGAAATCTTCAGAAAGGTACTGCACAAGGCTCATGAGCTAACAAATAACCAGTAGTTCACCACTCTCTGCTCTTCCAGACGTCCCCAGACCGTGCCTGATACCACATTGAAATATTGAGAGACCTAGTCTACTCAGAATTTTTTTTATCTTCATGCATTGTGGAGAGAACCTCTATCCTTTTCCCCCCATCCATGCTGTCTGGTAATTCTCTTGTGCTTTGTAGTCATAGCTATCACGTGTCAGTGTCCCAACTGGCAGGACAACATAGTCAGACTGTGCTTGGTAAAAAGCCTTTCACATGGCTTGGCACGGGCTACACTGTTGTAGGGTGGAGGAATACACAGTCAGGTTCTTCAGAAACTGAAACCTAGTCTGAGCCCTAAAGCCTGGCAAACCAATCCTCCAGCTGGGTACTGGTAAACTGTTTGAAGAATACAGTTTCAGAAAGTGTGTTGACCCTTGGAGTTGTGCTGTAAGACACGTGGTGGACAGGTGTGAATTTGGATTGGCCAGTGAACCCCAGAGAGATTTTAGTGTGTGGTGGTCTGCAAATGTAAAAGTCTGTTCAAAGCAGCCACAGGACAAAGAAGAAAGCAAACCCGTATACGAAACAGAAATAGGTGACTTTCTCACAAGATGAGGAGGTACACAAAGATGGATCAGGTCCAGAATCCCATCTGTGAACTAAATAACTGGAATAAACAGGCAGATGACATTGTTGAAGTAGATGAGGTGGATTGATAACCTTAAAACCAGTGATACAAGTAAGAGTAATACCTCTCTGAATTTTCCGTGCTCTATTTCAATGAGTCTACAGTTATCACCTTATCTTTTATAATTCGAATCTACTGTCTTTGTTGTACTGAGTAGACCAGTGAGATTTTGTCCATGTGGCTGAGAAAGTGAAAATGAGCCCTGTTAATATGTCTTGTACTGAGTGAACAATCAGCCTCCCATGCCCTCCTTCCCAAAGACATCAAATGTGTATTCAGTGCTTTGCACATCTACAGCTGTAGGGAAATGACTCAGTCATAATGATTGTGTTTGACTCCTGCCCTCATACACCAGCTATTTGATGGGAATTACCCAGTATGTAGAGCATGTGTCTGACTTGATTGTAACATGTTCCTTGCAATAGATCAGGAGCGACTGGGAAGGGGAATTACCATAGTAAAGAGGGCTGTTAAGTGCTCAGCTCTGACTTTCAGAACTTCAATCAATATCAGCCTTATATGCTTAGGCTGGTTGAACACTGACACAAGCATATGCGTTCTTTGGTAGTAGTTAAAAGCATTCAGAACAAGATCATGGAATCAAGTAATTTAGAAGGGATCTGCAGAGGCCATGTTGTCCAACCGCTAGCTCAGAGAAGGTCCAGTTAGAGCAGGCAGCTCAGGACTGTACTTAATCAAGTTTTTAGTATTTCTAAGGATGGAGATGTTACAGCCTCTAGGTCCTTCCCAGTGTTTGACCATCTTCAAGATGAAATATTTTTTCATATAGAATGAGAATTTCTTGTATTCAAGCTTTATCTGTTAGTGTCTCTGCTTTCTTCTCTGAGGAGGAATTGGCCCCCTCTTTTCTATACTCTCCTGTCAAGTCATTGCAGAGAGCAGTAAGATTCCCTTGAGTTGTGTCTACCTGAGGCAAAACAAACCCAACTTTCTCGTTTTTTCCGAACATGTCACCTACTCCATCACCTTGAGTATTGTGGTAGCTCTCTGTTGGACACACTCCAGTATGTTGAAATGATTTTTATCCGGAGGAGCTCAATACAGAACAGAGTATTCCTGCTGTGATCTCAGAAGTGTCCATTGGGGAGAGAACTGCTTCCCTCTGCCTGCTGGCTACATGCCTGCTCATATAGCTGACCATGCGGATGGCTTATGCTGAAAGGTCAGGCACTGCCAACTTTCACTCAGCTTGTCTGCTGGGGCCCTCAAGTCATCTTCTGTAAACCTGCTTTTGTGAGCCTGCAGTTGGCTCCCAATCTCTACTATTGCATTAAGTAATTTGTCTTACTGTTTGCTTGCAGGAGAGCGTAGACACATGGTTTGCTTACCTAAGTACAAACACACATTTCTACTGCCTTCAAAATGCCCAGATTTTTTAAAGAATTCACTCCATGATACTCTCAATCAAGGCTGCAAAAGTCTCTGTTTAAAGCAGACCTATCACTTGAGGATGATACACTTTTGCATTTCAACACTGGACTGTTTTGTCACCACTGTTTCATGTTGTGAGGGCACAGATTTTAGCATGTAATTGTTTTTCAAAATGGCTGTGACAACAAGCATTTTCTTTTCAGTCTTGTGCTAATAAATTTGGGCTAATCTGTATTAGGATTACTGAGACAAAATGAAGCAGAAAAAAGCTATTAATGTCAGTGGCAATAGCACCAGAACTTCCCTTATGCAGCAGATTGTGAGCAATGATAGTATGACTGATTGTACCACCTAATTATTCATGCTAACACTCACTCTCACAGCTGGGAGCCAGAAAGGTGCTGTAATACAGAGTAGGGGGTATCTATATAAACTCCATTATAAGTGACATTTTCCCTGAGATGGCACTGATAACAGCAGGCTATGGATGGCCCTCCTGTAAGCTTTGCCATCACTGTCCTGTATTTCTTCCACTGGGCCAAAGCAGGGCACAAGGCTGGTTTGAGTCATGTGCATGTAATACAGCAGCTGAGCTGGCTCTGACTGACTGTGGAAGCCTAAGCATTGGAAAGCAGACTTCCAGCTACCACAAAGTTTTTTAATGATATTCAAATGCTGCTTCCAGTTGCTAAGAAATTAGTACAGTCATTTTCCTTACTATACATAAGAGGGTTTTTTTTTTAATTAATGAGCAACTATTTCATGTCACATGCTGTGAAGAATTCCTCCACATTTATTTTTGCTTTGTAAAAAAATATATATGTTTGTCTAGTATAGATTTTCTCTAACAGGTCATCAAACATGCAAAGTTCTGAGATACGTTTACCGACCACCATCATTAGGTATGACTGTGGACAAAGTGCTTAATGTGGACTTCCCTCATGCCCTCAGAGAAGGAAACTATGGGATGATTCTTGTGGCTCTCTTGCCTGCTTGGCCTCTTACTCAGCTGAACAGAAAGGACAGCTCTGTCAGGATTACATTCTGATGCCTGTCTTAAATTATCTGACAGATGGGCTAAGATAAATTCAGGCAAAATTAGTGCTGAATCTAAATACTAATCTTTGGTAAATGTTGATTTCTTTTGGAACAACACATACGTGATGAGTCTTCTTGTGAATAGCAGAGTTTTCCATGATTCTCCCAAAAAGGATGTGAAGTGCCTCATAGCAGTGTCTTTAAATGTAGTTTTCCTAGACTCAACTGCATACTTTTGAATGGTCCCTATGGTGACAGTGCTGCAGTGAAACTGAAAACAGCACTGAAATTCTTTGGAACCGAAGAATGCCGTTAATTCTCTCGATAGCCATATTACAAGAGGAGCTGCACAACCGTTAGCATGCCATGATATCTAGTTGTACAGAACATTAACAGTGCTGTGGGACTGCTTAGAAATTTCATGACAACCTTAAATCTCTTCTTGGCTGCCTGCTGAATAGTCCTTTTGTCTCCTTTTTTTCCCAGCGCGAGATGAGAACATGGCCACTTTCCGTGGATCCGAATACCTTTGCTATGACCTGTCGCAAAACCCCATCCAGAGCAGCAGCGATGAGATCACTCTGTCCTTCAAGACATGGCAACGCAACGGGCTCATTCTGCACACTGGCAAGTCGGCCGATTATGTCAACCTGGCCCTGAAAGACGGTGCTGTCTCCCTGGTCATTAACCTGGGGTCTGGGGCCTTCGAGGCCATTGTGGAGCCGGTCAATGGCAAGTTCAATGACAACGCGTGGCACGACGTTAAGGTGACACGCAACCTGCGGCAGGTAATGGCGAAGGAGAGAAAATGCCGGGGAAAACTTTGTTCTGTTTCATTGGAATGGGCAGAGGGGACAGTAATGGAGCAATGGGGATGCCTACTGGAATCACTAGAGTTTCTGCAACTTTTCTGGGGCTTGGTATCTAAAGGACAATGAAAAAACATTAGTTGACAGGAATTTACCCCCATTATGATATCTTCATTTTGCCATTTTAAATTTTCTGTTTGTTCCAGTTTGATTTAATATTAACAACTTGTGTCATTTTCCTTTTCCTTTTCTCTTTTTCTGTTCTTTTTTAATTTTATTTCCTTAATTATGATTCAATCTTCTTATCACTAGTATTCTTGTTGCATTTAATTACTGTGAGAGCAGAGTCTTTTCCTACAGCCAATGCTCTATACCTCCGTTTTTTTTTTTTCTTTCAATTTGTTAACTGGTTTAACCATTGCCATGATGTCATAAATCTAATTCTGGAAGTCTTTTGGTTTTCCTTTCTTTTTGTCTTTAGTTTTGTGTGTGCATGCGAGTGTGCGGGTCTGCAGGCTGGTGGGTATGTGTGTAATTATTTTTAACTTTATAGCTTTGGAATTAATTGGCTGGAGTCTTTCTGAGTCTTCTTGATTCTCTGTTCTTTTCTTCTTTTTTATTTCCCCCTCCTCTTTTTCTATAATGAGATTCTACTTTATCTCTTATGTCTCTGCCTATGAGACTCTTCTGTTGGCTGTGAGGACTGCAAAAGTGGAAGGATCAAAAAAAGCCAAGCAAACCCAGATCAATCCAGCACCCTACAATTCCACTTTGGAAAAGTTTTTTTCTGATTTTGCCACTGTAATTTTGCACATCTGCGTGCTGCTTTTCTAAGCAGACAACTCTATCAGGTGACGTATTTGGTAGTAGGCTAGTCTTAAAATCCTGAAGCCTTGCTCATGAAATATAAATTCAGGCATAAATAGATAAGATAAAATTAAATAACCTTGCTCTGAAAGCTGGTGAATACATCAAGTCACTAAGACCCATCCGCCGCATGGTAAATGAGATTTGCTCTGTGAATAGCAGCTATTTGGTATCTTGCTGATTGGTAGAGGCAGCAGAAATAGCTTGTAAATGGATAACTTGGAATCAATTCGTGAAAAAAAATATGATATGTTTATTTTCTTATTAATGTGAATATTCACACAACCTTTAATATTTTTATTGAAGTTTATACAGTGTCATTTGCTGAGAAAACAGCTTGTGGTATCATTTTACAGTAGCTAAAATAGAATGTATCTGTGAGTACAGGATCAGTGCCAAGGATCGGAAACAGTCTCTACTAGTAGATGTCAGTGGATAATTTATCTATTATGAGGATTTCACATCTTTCTTTTAAATATTTGGAACTGGGGATGAAGATGCTTGTTTGTCTTTCTCATTTCAGTCCCTTACATGCTCAGAATGTCTGGTCTTTGACAAAATCTATCAAGATTTCATGAAGCTGCAGGATTCTTACTTATGGCAGCATAAGTCTGCTTTCAATAGTTTATATGCAGATCCAAATTTAATTTCTTATGCAGTGGATGTGTCTTAATGATCCTATTTCATTCAGACATTCCCATCAGTCCAGTAGAGTGAGATGCACCAACTGGTTGAGGTTTGTCTGTCTGGAAAGGTCAGAATATAATGGCTTTATTTGATGCACTTTTTATTTTTAGATGGTTTCAGAATGGCCAGACTCTGAATATCTCAGTTAAAGCTTACTAGTCGTTTTAGTTAATCATGCTTTTAATTTTTGCTGGAAATTGGTTTTAAATATGCCTGAAGCAAAATGCACCCTTGCTTTGCGCAAGGGTTAGTTTGCATCTTGAAGAAGCAGAAAGTGAGGAAGGGCTGTAGACAAAACTGTGGATGAGAACTTCTCCCTTTCTTTTACTAATCTTTCAATTAGTGATTTTTTTTTTCTTGGTCCACAGTTAAATGGAAATATGTCTGTGCCTCTTTGTCTTTGATTAGACCAAGACAGTGCTTTGGCGATTATTAGAAAACAAGTGAGTCCCTTGCAAGTTAAGCAGCACTGCAAATTTTTTATCCTCATGATCTATTCACTATGGATGTTTTCACATGATCCTTAATTCTTAAAGGGTCCATCTTGACTGCACAAGAGAGGGGATATTTTAATAAGATGGCTGTGCTTTTTCCAAAGAAAGCCCAGTCTTAAAATCAAATTAAAAATAAGTAACTGGGGGTTCAGTTCTTTAAATAAGCATGGCAGGACACAGTTTAAACAACAAATATTGATAAGGCAAGATTTTTTTCTTTTTGAGTTATGATTTCCCTGGATATTTCAATTTTAACTTTGATCAAATCCCATCTCAAAATTAACACATTAACTCAGAACCTAAAGCTGCCCAGAAATTAGAATTGATGAGGCCTTGAGGAGCAATCTTGCTAATCCTGAAAGTTGTCATTTATACTTTAACCACAGTTTTCAATAAGGAGAAACATTGAATGCTTCAGCTTTCCCATCAGGTCCCATGCATTCTTACTTTTAATTGATATTGGTAGAGAAAACCATTCAATTGTCAGGATAGAGAGTTTGGAAAAAGTTGAAAACTTGAATGACTGATAGCTAATTAATACCCGCTGTGAGTATTTTTCAGGACACAACTGAGAATGATCACACTTTATCTTGACCTTATACATTCTTAATTGAACAAACAAACAAAAAGGTAAAGACCCTATTTTAAGTAAAGCACAGGATGAAGGAGTTTTGCTTTTCTCATTCTGACAGCAGCTTCTAGGAGCTTATGTTTCCTGGATTTGTCTGTGTGTACATGAGAGTTTTTCTAACTGTAACACACTTAACTATTTTCAGAATATGAATCTGTGAAGTCCTTTGAAATTTTCATATACAAGATGTAATAGAAGACAAATTTTATTTCTAATTTATAAAATTATACATTTTTTCATTTATTGCATCCAATATGTTTTTATATATCCTACCTAATTTTCTGTGTAAGACGTTACCTACTCTTATATTTCTAGACTTAAATTCACCTGTAAAGTTGCAGCTTAATATAGATCACTTGGAAATCTCATTTCCAACTGTGTTCATGTTTCCTCAAAAAACTCACCCCAAAGTCAAACAAAAAACCTCAATAAAAAAATATTGTCCCTGAATATTGAAACTTTATAATGAAATCAATTGTCGCCTTGTAAATGGTTTAAAGCATTGCACTGGAGAGAAATATATTTCTCTATAAAATGAACTTTAAATCCTCAAATAATTAGGAAATCCAAGAATGTGATCCAAACCTAAACCAATTCCAGGTAAATGGGCTATCAGCAGCTTCAGGATGCCATCTAGTCTTTTCCTGTGCTCTTTTGGGGGATAGGAGAAGGAGGAGGAGGATTTGCATAATTTTTTGGCTATTTTTATAATTAGAGGAGAACTTTAAATAGCTGGAATTTTGCCTAGTACTTTTTGGAATTGTTAAATGTTTTGTAGCTAAGCTGGGAGAGTACTAAGTGATGCTTTTTTTTTAGATCAAATGAGTATCGCAGCAGTTAATCTCCTTAGAGACAAACCAAGTGAACCCACAGATTCCCTTCCAGTGATTGTTAATGTCAAAGCAAATCTCCTTGTTTATTTATCTTATTATTTCAGTTAAAACTAATCCCTCTTTTCTGCCTTTTGAGAAACCTATGCTAGAAATAGGATCATGACTGTATTTTATCAGGGTTTTCAGAACATGTTTGGGGCAGTGTCATCTGGTAGGAGGAGGAGGAGAAGGAATGGAGGATACTGAAGGTCAGACTTCATGTGTCTGTCTTCAGGTCTGCTGCTGACACTCCATTTCATTTTTAGTACGCTTTCTTTCCTGTTCCATACTCCCTTGTCTGTAAAAATGAATTTACTAACACAACATACCACTGTGAGTGAGGCTTCCTTGATGAAGAGCTCGAGAGTTTGTGCTCGTTATATTCAAATACATACTGTTATTATTCTGTTGCCATAGACAAATGAAATAGACTTGGGACATTGTGTTCAATGCTGCAAAGTTTTCCTAAACTTATTTCCTTAGTCAATGCACAACTCTCTGAAATTTGCAAGCAGATAGTTTTTACATGGGACTGTATATCTTGCCTGTGTAATTTAGTTCTTGCCAACTTCAGTCACACTGGAACAAGGACTTGGAGCCTCCATGGGCTACACTTCCCTGTTAATGCTGAAACTAGTCACCATGCAAAACATACTGTAAAGATCTTGAGTTCCCTAGCTGCCAAAATGTGGGTTCAGGCAGTTGGCATCTGCACACCTTGGGAGGGATTAACAAAGCATCTGCAAAATTCTGCTAAACCCAACTAAGTGAACTGACTGGTGAATTCTCCTCTGTAATATAGATGTAATATAACAGGAGAGACACTGAATCTTGTCTTCAACCTTGACAAAAGTAGCACAATTCTTCCTGCACAATTCTTTGACACATTTCTTTGTACAGTACAAGTCCAATTTCTATGCTCTCATATGACACTAGTGAGCCACGGGCAAACAGCCAAGCACAAGCATTTTTGTGTGCTTCTCCTGAAAGTCACGAACTCATCTGCTGTAATGAAACCTGCAGATTGGGAAACTTGGAAGGAAGACTCAGAGTCTTAGACTCATCTTCATCTGTATTCTCCAGCTAAATGAAATATTGGCCATCTCATGATACTCTGCAACACTTGAGCATAGTGAGGCGTGGAAGAGGAGCAGGAACATAGGCGGGAGGTACTGGGTGGATGAAGGGAGTCATGGCTGTGTGTGAAGGGTTGAATTGTGTACTGTGTGCATACATCTCTGAGGGTAAGGTCCTTGTTTGAGAGAAGCACCCTGATGGGCATTTAACAAGTAAGTATTGCGCTGTTTTAACTTTGCTTCGGTTGTGGATAATGTATATGAGGGTTGAGGTTAATGACTAACATCAGGGTGGGAAGACTAGGCAACACCTTTCTTCTTTACAGTCTAGATAGCATGGTTCCCCACAGAGTCCTGGTCATATTGTCCTCTTTCTCACTTTGTGTGTCTCAGGTGCCCCATGCCTTTTTTTGAAAGACTAACACTAGACCATTCATGCAATGTGTCATTTTTACTAACCAACTAATGTACTAACACCCTAACGACTCATCTTTGCTTTTAGTTATTTTAATTAACAATCGTTCTGTTCACGATTTTTTAATTTCCTTTCTTCCCCCTTTTCCGCAAAGCACTCAGGCATTGGACACGCTATGGTAAACAAACTACATTGTCTGGTAGATATCATTCTTATTGTCTCTTTTTTTGGGTTTGCCGTGTGTTACCTGCCTTTTCCTCCCCCTACCCCTCTTTTTCCCTCCTCCTTTATACTTACTTCTTCCTTTAATTTTATTTTAATTTCATTGAAAACACCCTTTTCCCCTCCTCTTCTTTTTTTCTTCCTTTTTTTAATGGAAAAAATGAGCAACAAAAACAACTAACACAACTCTTCTGGAAATGGGGTTTGGACATTTCTTTCAATTGGTTTCTTTACCTCCCTCTTTAGTTCTTCTTTTCCATTCCAGTGATAAATTGTTGGGGATTTTTTGTCCCTTGCTCTTGAGTTTGGCTTTCTCTTTTGCTTTGGCTTTCATTTTGCTTTTTGCTCCCCTTTTGGCTTTTGTTTTTTACTCTGAAGGTTTGTAGATCAGAACCATTGCAGGGCCTCTAGTCCGTGGTGGTGAAGGCTCTCTTTTTCTCTCATCCTTTTGTTGTGGCAACGGCTATTACAGGCAAACTGGCCAGAGTTGTCCTCTTTCTCCTGGTTTTCCCCTACTTCCCTCCCTCCTCTTTCTCTCCTCCTCCCTCTTGCTCTCTCTCTCACTTTCTCTCTCTGACCTCTACCTGCCGTGGCCGACAGGAGCTCAGCCGGTTGTTTGTTTCAGTACACACTCTGCATGGCATGTCCACGTCTGGTGACTCACCCGTCTCCTCTTGGCCTCAATCTATTTTCCTCCATCTTGCCTTTAAACCACTAACAACATCTAAGCAAAACACATCAAATTCACTTACTCCTCTCCTTCCCTCTCCTTCTGTGCCCCTTCATCCTCCATGTGTTTGGGGTTAGAAGTTCTGGGGATGTTTCTGTTTGGTTTTGAGATTGTTTTTTTCCTATGATTATGGGATTTGTTTGGTATTTTTATTTTTTATTGCATGCAAGTGTGAAATAGTTGTTTGGATTTTTTTTAATCTCCTTCTCCTCCCCTCTCTTTTTTTCTCTTTTTCTGTTATCCTTCTGATCTTCAGATATATTGGCATGATATGTCAAAGTGCAGTGTGTGCACGCTTTGCATTTTCTTTCTTTTTCATCTCTGCTTCTCTCACACCTGTTGATGTGTGGTTGGTTTGTTTTAGTTTGTTTTATTTTTCTTTCCTTTATATAATTTTGTTATGACTTACTTAGTAATTTTTTTTTTTTTTTTTTTTTTTTTTTACTTTGGTGGCGGGTGGTGGGTGTGTGTCTCTCTAGGCACATGGCATGCACATCCATAATGTATTGAAAGTGAGTTCCCTCCCCCCCCTCCCCGAATGCATGATCGTCAGCGTGCCGTGAGCAAAAGAAACATAAAAAATAAAAAATACCAACTTCGTCTTCATTAGTGGTTTGTTTTGTTTTGTTTTTTTAACTAACAACCATAACTAACTGTAATCATTAAAATAAATACTAATTAATCATAAAATCAGCTAAGATGAGAAATCTCTTACAAGGACAGTTCCATTTTCTGGCCTGAGTAGATGGAAAGCATCTTCATGGGTAGGCTGCTGGGTCAGACTGACAGTGCTGACACATCAGACAGGGGAGAAGCAAATGCTGGAGCATTTCCGTGGTGGCTGAAACAGACCAGAAAATGGAGCTTGGCTGAACTAAAAAAAATACGTACCAAATCTCAACAAAATCCTTAATAAAACTGACATAAAAATATAGGGGAGGTAAGTTCCTCTGTTGGGGATTGTAAGGTCATTGCTGGGATTTTCTTTGTCTGTTGTGTCCCTCAAACAGGTGACAATCTCTGTGGATGGCATCCTTACCACCACGGGCTACACACAGGAGGACTACACAATGCTGGGCTCAGATGACTTCTTTTATGTAGGAGGGAGTCCTAGTACTGCTGATTTACCTGGCTCTCCAGTAAGCAACAACTTCATGGGCTGCCTCAAAGAGGTAACTATTTCAAATTATTCCTTGCTTCTGTGCTTCTGGTTTCTCAAAGTCATTTCTCTTTCCTGCCTTTTGTCGCACACTCAATGTCTTTCCCTGCTGCTGAATTTTAACGCTTATACTGCAACAGCTCTGTAAGGATAAACTTGTCGTTCAGCTGGACAGAAGGCATCAGCTGCAAAACTCATGAGCTTATGATCAGAATCAGACTTCTAGTGCTTGTATTACAGAAAAAATATCCATGGTAGTGGGAGATGTGTCTTGTTTAAGCTGTTAACCATTACAATCCTCTAGGCACCGAGGCAGTAACTGTTAAAAAAGGATAAATGGCCTTTGACTACTAAGCAGCATTTTTGGGTGAAAAAGTTATAATCAGAAACTTATCAGGGTATTTTTTTAAGGCACTAGATTTCACCTGGGAATATAGTTAGCTGTCATTTTCCCAGGAAGATACAGTGTTACAATAATTCAAAAATGAAAGTTGAAGATAGCACAAACTATAGTGTAAATCATGTGAGGAGAATGCAGCACGAAGGTATATGGCATATAGACTTGAAGTGTACTGTGTTGGTAAGCCCACGCAGCAGAGTTGCTGCATTAATTAAGAATTGATAGCTGACTTCTAAAACCATGTTGTCTCAATCTGTCTGGCTGCCCTTGTCATGTGGTTAATCCACAACTTTGAGAAGATCCACACGTGGCTAGCAGAGATTGGACTACCTGGCCAGCAACAGGAAACCTGAATAGTGTTCCTTGGGGGGAAAAAAAAAAAAAAAAAAATGAAGCCTCAGCCTATATCTGACACTTGATACAGTTGTTGTGCCCTGTGGTCAGCTTTTGTCTTCTTTCCCATCTCTTCTAATAGAATTTGTGATGATTGCTGTGATTAATGGTGATACAGATA
Source organism: Urocolius indicus (assembly GCA_013401255.1). Classification (NCBI taxonomy): domain Eukaryota; kingdom Metazoa; phylum Chordata; class Aves; order Coliiformes; family Coliidae; genus Urocolius; species Urocolius indicus. Next base: position 78,644 of record WBNH01007876.1, on the reverse strand, counting down.
TTGACATCTCCGACGTGTTATACCAAGCTTATTGAAAAACAAGCTTTTCTGACAGTCAGTGTTCTAGCTTGCCTAGAATAAGAGCTTCTTGCAAGAGCTTTTTCCCTAAAGCTGCATTTCTGTACTAACACTGTTTTTCAATGGGTGTGGCTAGGTAGGTCTAATTTTAATTGCAGCCTGGAAGGTTGTCATAATAGCATTTTTGTATGACCACTTAATATCAGAGGGAAGGCAGAACTGAGTTTTCATACAGGAGTCATGGAAACAGGGATGCTGAGCTAGATGTTCTGTGCCGTAACTGCCTGACAAGCTGCCATCCTACTGATGCTCGACTCATGGTGTCAGGGGTTGCGTGTTATTTGTCAGTCCTTTGATGTGAGCCATGGCTGTCAGAGTCTGGAGCTCTTCTCCTGCCTGACCTCTGGATTAGTTAAGGGAATGCATATATGCCAGGAAAGAGTATGTGAGCATCTTACATAGGAAATGAAGTTGCCTTGCTGAATACAAACTGTCATGCAGAGATCAAATCTTTCTGTTTTCATCTGTAGAGCCTTGGGCCTGATTTTCGTAGGCACTGAGCATCTCAGTTTGGTGGAAATCAAGAGGAGATATGGCTTCTTAGTGTCTCTTTAAATCAGGATTTTAATTTTATTTATGGATACTATGAACGTAACACTTAGTAGAGGCTGTTTTTATGTGTGCTTTAAGTCAAGCCAATGGAATAGAGAAAGGGGTAACAAGAAAATCTTGAGCAGCTTTATTATTTATGTAATCATTTGTATTCTATTAGCTTGCACAGTGTGCTGAGAGCTGCTTACATAGCTGTCTCAGGCTCACAATGCTTCATGATAAAAAAAACCCAAAGCAACCACTTAAGATTGAGGGGAAGAAAGTAGATAATCAGAAAGTGCTTTGTAATCTTCATTTGACTAGGCAGTGACAGGAGATGTGTATGAGCAGCTGTCTTGACTTAAATACAGGCTGTTGCTGGTTGGAGCTGAGCTATAGTCTGCTTAATAGCCTCCTGCTCTTAGTAGTGGTTCAGTAATGCTTTCATGTGCTGTGGAAATGTGCCCAAAATGTACCTTACCTGACCTCTGAGGACAAATCCAGTATTCACTATTCACTAAACATAAGAGTATTGTAGGCTTGCCAGGGGAGGCACACGGAAATGGGGTGAATGGAGAAATGTAATATTTCATAAGGAAAGCTGTGTTACTGATTAGAAAGTGGCATTTCCATTTTGTCTTACTTCCAGACTCCTTAAACTGCAGGTATTGCTAGGAAGTGTAAGGAAGCAGAGCAGGATCTGACCCAAACAGATACCCAGTATAGGCTGGGAAGGGTTCTCATTGCATATGTAATGAGTTATTCTCAGACATCAAAGCAGGCAGTGCTTTGGAATGGAGCTTAGATGAGCTGGATGAGCAGAAAATAGTTTGTTTTCTGAAAATCCTTCCAAGGTTGGTTTTGTCTTCTTTCCTTTGCTAGGGAGGAAAACATTGATAGCAGATGTAGCAGGATCAGCCTGAGATCTACCTGGAATTAATGAATTATTCTTTTGAGTGTTTTCTTTATGTTTACTTCTGAAATGTCAGGGTATATCTGTGCAATGCTGTGCAGCATGGTACGAAATAAACCTGATCTGGCTCGAGAAAGCTATAATACCTGTGGGGATCAGACTGGCACCCAGCTTTGATCCTTGAAGAGGTGCAATTGGTTAGTGCAGTGCTTGTGTGCCTGTAGTGTTTCTGGTTCTAGAACTGGCTACAGGGAACTTTACTTCTCTCTTTGCAAAACATGGTAGTATGTTTCATAAATCAACCCCTATAGGTTATGTTTTAACACTTTTCTGTGGACAAGAAAGACAGTTTATCTTCAGCCAGTAGAAGAGGAAGTTGAGCTTTTAAGGAAAATGTTCTAAGATAAAAAAGTTAAACAAAGGGGTAGAGTAGACTGTAATGGCAAATATTGTTCCTCTCAGTTTATGGTTTCTGGTAGAGTAATGGCTCTTTCTTCCTACCAAAGCCCTGGCTATGTAATTGCCTGTTTCAAGAGATGAAACATATTCTGAGTGGATTGCACTGCTGTTTGTAATGGTGAAGAACATCCTGCCAAGCCCTGTACTGATCTCTTGAAGGTGTTAAACCAGAATGGACTATTCCTACTCCTCTGCACTTGTTGAAGATGTTCCTTAGGGATGTATCATTCTCCTAGGAGGGCGAAGGGACTAGTGCAGACTTTGGGGTGAAACTTTCAGCCTTTCCCCTGTAATCTCTCTCATTCAGACTGCAATAGCTTTGCAGTTCAGCAACCAAACTGCTCACATAGAAGCTAAGAGGGCTTCATTGCCTTCCCACTTTTTCTGAGGTTACATGCAGGCTCTGAAGTGTAATAAGGCAGTGCCTAATGTACCTCTTACCTTTTGCATCTGGAAGGACATTTCTACTCAGCTGGGGTTGGGGGTAGGATGAGGGGCAGCTCCAGTAATGTACTCACTTCAATGTGGTCGGAGTCTAAACCTTGACTAGGAGGAACTGGAGTGTGTTCCTGAAAAGGAACTAAGGATCTGAGTGCTCCTCTGCTGCAGTACCTAAATAAGCTGTGGTGAAGGTAAGCATGTTTTCTTTGAATTGTGTGCACTGTTTCCTCCTCTCACCACAGAAAAGCTCCTCCTGCCTCTTTTTTTCCTTGTGGTACAGATTCTGATTGAAGAGATTCCACTAACTTGCTAGCAGTAATATACCTAAATCATAAACCTGAGAGCTGAATGTGTAGTTCAGGTTAGCTTTTTTTCCTCTATGTTCATCAGAATTAAAGATGTTCCACTGTCCAGTAGCACCGTTTGGTTTGCATTTCTCTGTAGCCATTCTGGCAGTGTTGCAGTATGCCTGACACTGGAATGAGGGAGCAAGACTGGAAAATAGAAGTAACTTCTTCCATGAAAATTTTAAAAGGCAGAATATGCAAGTAGGACAGTACACAGGCATCAAACATGGGCATTGTGTTGTATAACATCGAAGGTTTTCTGGACCTCTACTCTTCAGATAAATTTTTCTAGAGGAGTTTTGGGGGGAACCTGATGTATTTCTTATTGTGGAGGAAACTGGTTATAAGGATGGGATAAGAGGAGATACAGAATCACATTTAAGACCAGTGAGCAGAAATGTTTTTTAATGAGTGTCAGTGAAGGGGTGACAGTGCTTTAAGAGTCAGTGAATGGATAAACAGGGAGAAGCATTGCCTGAAAATGAACCCAATAACAGTTTGAGACACCTGTATGGCTAGAAGGAGGAAGGACAAGAAAGATGACAAACAGCTATGCTTTCACTGTACTGGAGTATCAAGGAGGAGGTTCCAGTAATCAGGGAAGGAGATGGTGAGTTGTCCTGATGAGGAATTTAGCAGTATAGACAAAGTGGGATTTCAATCTCAGATGGCTAGGGAAGGGAGAGAATCAGACAATTTCTAAGGGTCTATTAGGGAACCAGCCATTCAGATTTTATTTACTTGGAGCAGTACTGAAGTGCTACAGATGGAGGTGCTTTAGTAGAGCCTCAGGTGGTCCCTAGAGAATGGATTTATGTGAGAGAATTTATGAAATCTTTGCATTTCTCTATCAGTGCTTTATTAAAATATCAATTCTGCAAAATGTTGATTGATATTAACAGCTTGATGGAAGCAGTGAGGTTTGCATATGGGTGGAATATAGCAGAAATTATTGTAGGGGTCAGGCACCATCTGGCTGTGATGGGTGAAAGCTGTGAAAGCTTAGATCATTTCTGTCTGCAATTTAACTGCTACGAGCCAGATTTCCAAATGGTTCACAAGTGTGCCCAGTTGCTGAATATATATTTCAGATGCTGTCTGCAAGTCAGGTCTTTTTCAGGCCTATTTTCCTGTGTAATGATGAGTTTTTCTGGTTGGAGTGTCACATTGGGGAGGAAGTTGAAGGTGCAGATAGAAGAAATACCTAAAACATGGAGGCAGAGGAAACCAACCTGAATGTGAAGTGGGCAAATGGAGGTAGTTGCAGCTGTAAGAGACCCTCCCTAACACGGAAACCAGATAGCCCAAAAAGCTTTCAGGTGCTCAAGGTCCCCTTCCACAGCATAGATTTAGCAGAGACACAGGAATGCAGAAGAGGAGAGTCAACAATCAACAATGTAGGGAATTTCACTCTTGCATTGGGGAGGAAGTTGCCACATGAATGGCACTAATTGCCCACACATTGCTCCAGCAGTCCAACGGTGCTGCTCCAGCTGCTCTATTGTGTTTGGACCAGACTGTTTCTTATCTGCATTATTGAGTGGATTTCATGTTTGAAAAAGAAAGGGAGGGGCAACTGATGCTCTGTAGAAGCAGACAAAGCATAGCCAAAGGCTGAATATAGTTCCTCTCCTCAAAATGTGTCTTTTTAAAATACCATTACTATTCTCTGTGAGAGCATCTCAAATAGCCTTGCTGATGGTGACCTCGATTCCTAAACTTCAACATCCAGAGGCCTGTAAAGGTTTTATTTGCCCTTCACTCTTAAATTTTCAATTGCATTACTGCCCCTGCAGTGGGTTAACCTCCTGCTGCAGCTTTAGGTTGTGTATTGAGAGTTAAGAATGTCTGTGAATTTTCTCTGTGCATCTGCAGAGCATCCAGCACAAGGCCTTCATTACATTTTTGAGTGCTCTTGTAGAAACATAACACAGCGGTGGGAGACACACAGCAGGAGAGAGTTTGGCCAACATTTTGAACAACTCCTGATGAAATTCAGGAAGATAATATGAAAAACCATATTTCTGGAAAGGTTTAACTTGAGGAAGTTGGAAATAGAGGCACTTGAAAACTAAAAGCAACGTGGTACAACATTGTGACATGCTGAATGAATCCTGAATAGACCAATAAATTAGGAGGGGAAGATATTTTGTTATCAAGTAATGCTTACAAATGTAGTTCCTGGGCTGGTTTTGCATTTGGTATTTTTCTAGTAGCTCAGAGTCAGAAAGGATTAATGGTTGGGCAACAGAACATTCCCCAAGGTGCCTGCTGATTGGTAACACATGTTGGATGCTTGAGCATGAGTCTTGCAAGACTTAGTGGTTCACAGTGCTTTCTGGTATGAGTATAGGACATGACATGAAGCCTCTGAACTGGGCATCTGAAAGCTGAAACGCTTTTACCATCTATTTTTGGGCTTTTTGACGGCACTGAAAAAGAAGCAATATTTTGAGGAGGATTGTTTTTAAACAGACATTTTTAACTTACTAGGGTAATTTCTGTTGCCCTGCTAGACTTGTTTTGCTGCCTCCATCCTAAAACCATACAAGACTATGTCACACCAGCTTCTTTTCTCAGGAATAACCACTAGCCTGAAATTTACCTTCCACACAAGTGTAGAAAATCTGTAATACCACTTATGTCAAACATAAGTACATCTTTCGTGGCTCATAGTCCCAATACTAACATTTAGCAGAGTGATGAATATCAGCCTCTCTGGAGAAAACGATTCTGTTGATTTTGCAAGTGGCTTTTTTAGGGAATCATTTAGGAAGGGCAGGAGAAAAGAGGAATGTTTGTTTTGTGAACCAAAGACAAGGCAGTCCTTCCAACATGGAAAGTCTATGCCGTACTGTGAGACAAGCAGAAAACAAGAGAGAGGATGCAGATTTCTATGCAGTGTCTATGAGCAATGAGGTCAGAGGTAAGCTTTTGTGACGCAGATGAAACATGCAGAGGGGAAAGCACCCTGTGGTACAGCAACATAATGTCAACATTTTACAATTAATTAACCTGAAGAAGTTTGGTTTTAGAGGATCAAACTACCTAGCAGTACCTGTAGTCTCTGAGCTTGTTCCTATTTTAGTACTTTTTTGAGTGAAAACCAGAAAACTAGAATATCTCAATCTGAGAGTTCAGATTAGAATGTCCCTGACATTTTGAGAAATTAATATCTTTGGTTTTGAAGTATGTTCACATAGTGTCTAATGTTTTTTTCCAAACCTGTGATTTTTGTGAATGCCAATAATGTACAGAATTTGATGCACTGTGACCTGATACTTAGTAATTGCATATACTAAAAATCTAATTCATAATTATGAATAACATTAGCTCATAGGACCCTTCATCTGAAGAGTTCAATAGTTGCCTTTTTCATAGCAGCCTCGCAGATTTTGTCTTCTTTCAAAATGTCAGATAAAATACGGTAACAAAGGGAGTGAGTCTCATTATCCGCTTCCTTCAAATGCTACTACTTGAGACCACAGATGTGCTGTGACTTGCTCAACAGCATGTAGCCTTCCACTTTTTGAGCAACAGGTAAGACGGACATCCTACCTATCACTCCATCTCCTCTTCATGCTGGCAGGGAGAGCCTATGTCTTCAGTACAGTGGAAGAGTCACAACTGACTGATGTTCTTACTGAAGAATACTAGATGTTCCTGGGATTACTGCAGCCTAGTTTCTATGTTTCTTGTTTTCTTGTGATTAATATTTACCAAATTATTCTTATTTTATTTTTTATTTCTTTATATATTCCTGTCAAGGTGACCAAGTATGAATGAGTGTGAAAAACAAACTTTTGAAGATTGCATGGGGCATCTATAGGTTACATCAAAAGTGTGTCTTAATTTACCAGCTGAACTGTGGCTGATGGATATTAAATGCCCCCTCTACTTAAGAATTTTGTCAGCTTGGCTTGTTGGCATATGTAACAAGAGTTTTGCTGGTAACATGATAGTGGACATGGGTTTGTTGCAAAATAACCTGAGTTAGCCTTAATTATTGATTCATCTTTTTCATCAAATGTTTGTGACTATAGGAAAACTGGAACAGTAGTGATGACATGTCTGTAGAAAGTTTACTCATGACCTGTCCGTATATCCATGGGAAGTATTTCTGTTAAGCAGGTAGACAATTTGTAATTGCCTCATGAAATTAACCCTTTGTGAAGGAAATCATGTATGAAAATGAAATATTAGGTTTATTTTTCAACTAGTAAATCATGGGAAGTTCAAAGTTAACAGCTGAAGTTTCAGCTGACTTTTGTACAGGAGATGTTATTTTATCTACTGTGTGCTGAAAAAATCATTAAGCTCCTAAAATGTTTTCTTTAATGAAATCCTGATAGCAAAGGCTGTGGAATCCTACAGCCATAATGAACCTAGAAGTACAAGCTGTTTGGTTTGGGTTTTTTTTTTCATAGCCATGTCCACAAATTAAACAAATACAGGTTCTAGCTAAGATCATATTTACTACAATATAGTATCTTGGAACTCTTATCAGTAGGCAGCCACCAGTTTGCAAGCATTCTAGGTCAGCCCTGGTGCACATATTTTGTTGGGGTATTAATGTAAAGGATAATTCACATATCAACAATTCACTGGTGTCAAACCCCTAAAGTTATTGCATTCACTAAAAGTTTACAAACATACTTGATGGCTAAAGACTGAATAATAAACTATATACGTAGACTGTGCATACATTTTAAAGTAAGCATTGATGAGCAAAAATAGGTAGTGAAACTTACTATGGAGAAAGGTGTAAGAGGCATATTTTAGAGGGCTGTTTGAACTATATACTGCCACCATGCTCATAACCTAAAGAGAATTCACAGAGCTAGGACAAAGCCAGTCCTAACTCTCTCTAGCTGCTACTGGAACACGTACCTAGGGAGGAAACTAGCAGCAGAGGATGGTGTTACCACTGGGCAGTGTAGCCAACGGGCTGATATCGCACTAGTTATAGAACACTCCACTGAATGCTGATGGAGCCATCTCATGTGATCCTGTGTCCTGGTGCTACAACCATCTGTGCTTGCTTTGCGTCAAGACTATCAGGAGAGGGTTTTTCTTTCATGCATAATGAACTTGACTCCTGCTGAGCTTCTGTACCTCCTAGGATGTGCCATGTGCTGTTGCTCACAAAACGAGAGTGTTTACAGGTGTAGAACTACACTCAGGCAAATTCAGAAAATGTAATAGGGAACAAAGTAATATAACCCGTGTTTTGGGCATATAATGAAGTTAATTTGTAATCTAGGCCCATAAGAGTGGAAATATTAAAGCTACAAACCTTGCACACATATGTGATCTAATCTGTCTCCATTCAAGAATGAGCAAACTAAGACAGGATACAGAGTATTGATGGAAAACAAAACTGAGCCTAAAGTCATCAGCAGAGCAGTGGTGATACTCATGGAGGTTACTGTGGCAAAGAATTTCTATCTCTTTCTTATTCCATTAGACAAATGTGTTCCCATCTTAATGGATGCTGTGATCTTAACTCGAGCTGTCCAAAGCCTGATGTTCTTAGCTTATAATGGAAGTAAATGAGCTTCTTTTGCTTTGCTTGACTTTGTAGTTCACTGAGCTTAGCAAACTCTTGGTTTGTGCGAGCACTGAGAAATAGGAGATATACTTTTATTTCTCACTTCTTATGTTGCATTAAAGAGATTGCTAAGGATCAATCTTATGCTGTCAGATAGAAGTACAGACAAGAGTAGTATGGGAGAGTTGGGACCTGCATAAGCTAATAAAATTGTAGGAGAGAGCAGTTATGAAACTGTGCTGTTTATGTACATGTGTATAAAACTGGCATTTCCAGCCTCAGCATGAGTGGGATGATCATCACCAAGGAAGGTACAGAAAGAATGTACTTTTTTGGCATGTAGGGTTTGAAAGCTGGGTAGGCAGAGTTAATAACATGGAGCATGGAGAGCTTATTTTATTCTCTAGTGCTGTGATACACCCTCTGACTCTTGACATAGATGTTAATAGTGATGAGAGAAGCACCTTTCCTTCTGTATTTAAGTTCCTGCTCCAATCTCAAGAATTAAAAGGACTTTGCTCCCTATGTAACTATATCCTCCAACCCACTTTCTTTTAATGAAGCTAGTTATACTTATTTTGAAAATGTTTGCTACTTTTTGCAGCAGGAATGGACACTACCTGGTTTGAGGACAGAATTTCTAACTTAGCCCCATTTCAATCTGACTTTGGGACTATTGAATCCCCAGACTTCACAGTAATTATTTTTTCTCTTGTTAGTCTTCTAAGTTTATTGCAATGTTCAAATATGGAGGTGCCTAGCAATGAATATTCATTCTCTAGCTGTACTTTCAGGCAAGTTATGGTTATTCCAACATTATGTGCAAGGACTGGATCTAGATTTTTAAGCTTTAATTAGAGAAGGAGGGTTTGGCTGTAGTAGTTTTTTCCTGCTTGACAAGTGCCATTTTTTTGGGTACAGTAATCACTATATAAATCTTCTTGCCTGACCCTGAAGGCTAGACTGTTGCTATGAAATCCACATGTCTGTGCATGTGTACTGTGATCCATGGGGAAAGACTAAACTGCTGCTACCCACCACAAAAACCCAGGCTGCTGCAGCTGGCAATGAGAGAGGATGATGAGGTTTGAATGTTGAGTGGGTGGCCAGGATGACTACTCCCACATGCCTCACTCAGCTGTAGCATTGAGCCAGCTAGCTGTCAACTGTGAGTAGGTTAGGAGGAGGCAGGCAACTAATGGGCAGCATGTGTTACTTGAACTTCATGGAAAAGGCAGTTGGCTTGATGTGATACAGCAATGTGATGTCATTGCTACTTTCAGGCTTTGGTCTACTGTTGATGTTTGTTGCACTGAGTATCTGTGCTTTTGGATTGTTTTCTTTCTCTCCTTCCTTCAGACTACACAGGCAGAATTAATTCAGAATTAGCAGGGGATGTATTCCTAAGCAATTCAATGGTGCTAATAAAGGTTTATGGAAGGATGAAATGTAAGCTCTGAATTGCTTATCACAAGGTTTTATATCTTTAAACTGCAGTTCCATAAGTGGAAGGGTCAGAAGTGCTAATATCAGTGCTTAAAGATGAGTTAAGGTCTGCTCCTCATCTCTGCTTCTTGTAGCTATCTAGACATTGATGCAGTAACACAGTGAGATGAATAGTGTTTATTTTAGCAGGTCTTAGGGGAACATCAGGAGGATTGCTGCATTGTCTACCATGGCTACTGGAGATTTCTTGTTGCTAGAAGGGGGAAACCTCAAGTGCTTTTACTTCCTAAGAACAAATCTTAGCACTTGAGCACTTAATTGATTCTCTCCCTGAAGTGTTATCTGTGAGCTGCATGGGGCTGATGACACACAACTGAACAGTAGCAACTGCATCCAGGAAGGCAGTGATGTATAGTGTGCGAATCACCAAGCTCCTCTAGCTGGAGTGGAAATGACTGAGAGGTGGTGTCTCAGTTCTAGAACCCAAGGTAACTGTGAATGAAGCCAGCAAAGCTTACTTATTGTATCAGTGTTAGCAAGCAGAGAGCATACAGAGGTTTGGGAATGGTGGCATGGGAGAGATGAAAAACAGCATTTAGAAACAGGGCTTGAGAACGGCATAATCATTCCTGTTAAATCTGTGTCTTTCTTTCTGATTATTAGCCATTTTAAGTGGAATGGGTTTTGCATCTAGAACAAGTTTCTGAACAGATGATTAATGGGTTTATCTGTAATAACTTTGCATTTTATAGAACCCTGCTAGGAGTCTGCATCTGGTGAGCCAAGCTATTTAAAGCTGTGTTAATTCTGTTAATTGCTCTATGTTTATTTGGATTGCTGGCACCTGCAGGCTTTAGGATGATGTAGGGGGCGGGGAGTAGTATATTCTCTCCCTCTTTCTAGCTGAGAAAAATGTAGAGGACTAGTTCCTCAGCTAGGAACACCAACCTTGGCAGAACATCCTGGCTGGGTTGGTTGTCCTTGAGATTTCCTTTTTTTACTACAGCTGAATGCAGTGAGATGTCAGCCAGAGGCAAGATGTTCTTTGATAGAGGCTGGAGGTAGGCAGACAATCTGCTTTTTCATGCTCTTTCCATCATCAAGCAGTAGCAGCAACAGGGACTGAAGCCAGTGATTTTTAGAAGGCTGATCAGGTCCATCCCATTCTGGTCCTTCTTCTCAGCTGCCTTCCAGTGCTCATTTTCCATTTCGGTTTTGGTCTTGAAGTGCCTCCAGTAGGTTTTAAGCCTTGAACAGATGTGAAGATAAGTATGCTGATGCTTTCTGAACATTTGTCAGAGAAAATATTCAGCAGTGGAATTCAGAGCATTTGAGGTGACTCAAACATTACTGTGAAATGGTAAAAGGGTAGCACATTTGTTTAATGAATGCATCTGAATTGGACAAACTGCTGGAAAAATCTGATGAGATCCTGATGACGGTCTTTTCCCCAGATTTTGCTCTTGTACCTCTGGGAAGATTCTAATGTGCAGAAAAATGAGGATGTTGGGTTTTTCTTGCATTGTTAACAGCTGACTTAAAAGTGCAGCAGATCCTGAAAGCCTTGGTACTTGGGCTTTTAGCTAAAATGAGCTCAATATGGCTGTTATCTGAGTGGTTAAGAGAAGAGGTGGCTGTTCTGTTTTACGTAGGTGCCAGTTCTATCTCAGACCTATGATATGGGACCTGTGTCAGTCATTGTTAATGCTAGGACATCTTCCTAACAAATCATACAATTAAGCAAAAAGATCTGTTCACAATCTGTTATTTGTTTTATGGCTGTCTTCAAACATGCAATTTTTCTGGGAAGACCAGTAAGATGCTAGAGAGAAATCTGTCCTGCTGATACTGATTATGTCACCATAGTTGGGTTTCTGCCACTGCCTTATAACTCATTACGGCCACTGACTAAATGGGATGTTGGTTGTAGTCCCTCAAAGGAGGTTTCTGTCCAGAAGAGGAGGGGCTGTCACATCACTTGTGTCTAAGGTGTAAAGAAAACCATATGTAACAGGGGAAAGCTGTCTCTCTCAAGTAGAAGCTGTTACTAAGGACATCCAGTTAATTTTTTTTTTTCCTAACCAGGTGATGCTCAAACAACAGATTGGACTATTAAATTTGGTTATATATTCAAAAGTAAATTGTTTACAAAGCAAAACTCAAGTATACAGAGCTCTCATATTTAAGGATGGGTTCTTCCTCTGCAGCTTCAGTATATCTAACCAGGCAAGCTGTCAGCTGAACACTTTACTCTGTTTCCCTGGTTTATATTCCTGGGGTGATTTGTCCTGAAGTTGCTTTCATCTGAGATAATGAGAACACTGAATGCTTCCATTCTCCTTTACCCAAGCTTGGTGTGACTGCTTCTCTCTCCTTGTCTGAGCTTGTGTACTATTATTTATGATTGCACACTAGGATATCACATAGAAATGCAACATTGTCACTTTCTCTCTCTTCTTCTCAATTATTTTCTTAATATGTATTTCTAGTATGATCTCTTAATTAACATATGCTTAGCTCTGGCTTCAGGCTAGTTTTCCTGTTTACAACCTCTGGGACACATTTTGTTAGAACTTCAGAAATCATGTATCACAGGAGAAATTAATTATGCATGTTATTAGGTTAACAACTTTTATCTCATTGTGAGCTTCACATAGAGTCTATACATTTTGCATTAATAATTCAAATGACAGTTTTGACTTTGTCTTTTCAAAATCACCTAAATCAGTCCCTTCTTAGCAGTTTTGGGTCTGTGTGTAAAACCACAGCTGCTTTTTGAAATCTTGGTTCCAGGTCTGTTTCACCATTCCTCCTGGAGGCTGGATTTGCCAATACATTCAGCAGAGGACAGCAAATAAGTGTTTGTGTCCCCTTTGGTTTTGCAACTGGAGCTTATGGGAGAGTATGGTTTCTATGAGGACATCTCATAAGAATAGTTTTGTAAGAATAACTGGGACTTTTAAAGGTCATCTAGTCCAACCCCCTTGCAATAAGCAAGGACATCTTCAGCTAGATAAGATTGCTCAGAGCCCCATCCAACCTGGCCTTGAATCTTTCCAGGTTAAGGGACACCTACCACCTCTCTGGGCAATCCACGCCAATGTTTCACCACCCTCACTGTAAAAAAGGCCTTCCTTCTATCTAGCCTAAATCTGCCTCCTTTCAGTTTAAAGCCATTACCACTTGTCCTATCACAACATGGACTTGTAAAAAGTCCCTCTCCAGCTTTTTCTGGCCTCCTCTAAGTACTAAAAGGCTGCAAAAAGGTCTCTCCAGAGCCGCCTTCTTTCCAGTCTGAAAAACCTCAATTCTCTCAGCCTGTCCTCACAGGAGAAATGTTCCATGCCTCTGATCATTTTTGTTGCCTCCTCTGGACCTGCTCCAACAGGTGCCTGCCTTTCCTGTGCTGAGGGCCCCAGAACTGGGTGCAGCACTGCAGGGGAAGAGTCTCACCAGAGCAGGGCCAGAATCCCCTCCCTTGAGCTGCTGGCCTCATCTCATGTAGGCTGTGATTCAGTTGGCTGAATTCAGTGAGTGCCCATTGTCAGTTCATGTCCAGCTTTTCATTCACCAGTTACCCCAAGTTCTTCTCTGCAGTGCTGCTCTCAATCTCTTTATCCCCCAGCCTTTATTGATACTGGAGATTGTCCCAACCCATGTGCTGGACCTTGCACATGTTACACCTTGTTGAACCTTTTGCAGAAAGCATACATTTTGCTGAAGATATGGTAGTATCCAGGTGAGGACTGTCTGCAAAAACACAGAGGGTGATCTAGTAATGCTGAAATACTGGACAAAGAAATGGAAGCTTAAATTAAATGTACGTAAATACAAAGTGATGTATATATATTTGTGAGAGAGGAAAAAGAATCCCAATATTCCATATGCAGTGATGAGTTTTGACTTGGTTCTGATGTTTCAGTAAAGAATACTTTGAAAATATTTGCTCTGTGATCAATATTCCTCAAGTAAGCACATCTAATGTTAGAGGTTTTTAGGAATGAGAGAGCCCCACAGAAAATATTAATGATATCATTAAATAAAACCACACTGTACACTGTCATTCTTTTCTTTTAATCTCAGAAAAGGGAAAAGAACAACGAAGATCATGAGAGAGATTTCTATACGAGTAATGGTCAAATAGATTATGGGTCTTAATAGAATTGATGGAGAAAGAATATGATAGTGGGTCTTAAAATCATGTGTGATGTGGGAAAAGAATCAAAGGGAACTGTCATTCAGTTTTTAATCAAATAGAGGGAGTAAGTGGCATCAAAAGACAAAGGCAGGGCACGCTTCAGAGCAAACAAAAAGAAATATGATAGCAATTAGAGTCATGGAAATACTTGTCATGGGATATTATTGTAACTGGAAAAATTCACAGGAGAAGAATCCTTGATGGAATATAAACTACAAAGGCTTTGATTTCTGCATGCAGTATCGCAGACCCAAATAAGTGGGATTTGTGAAATGTCTTTAGGGGAGTACTGTTACACAGCTGCTCTATTAGACTTGCCTGGGTATTTAGGGAGATGGTTTTCCAATGTAGGATGCTGATCCAATGTAATATGGAGGATTTTACATTTAATTATGTCCTGGTGTGGCTACAGCATTTCTGGGCTCCTTTTCAAGTAGATATTCCATTTACTTTGCCTTAAATTAGCTATGAAGTGCTACAATGCATCACAGGCCATGGTACAAATAATCGGTTCATTGCAAGGGTTGCATGGCAAGGTAACGTTCCTGAAGGCTTGCACACATCTGAGGAGGAAGACAGCTGAGCAGTGGGATATCAGAGGAGCACAGAGTCAACTTGGTATAAGGTCTAACATAAAGGTTTGTGCAAAATTAGGCAGTAATATGTAGATGTATGTAGTGGTTTTGCCTGGGCCAGGTTTTTGGTAGTGGGGAGAGCTACAAGGGTGGCTTCTTTAAAAAAAGAGCTGCCAGAAGCTTCCTCTGTAGCTGACAGGGCTAATGCCAGTCAGTTCTAAGATGCATCCTGTAGCTGACCAAGGCCTGGCCAATTAGTGACTGAGTTAATGCCTCTGTGAACAATGTGTTTGAGAAGGGGAAGAAGTTGCTGGGCAGTTGCTAAACAGCAGCAGCAACAGGGAATGAGAATGTGAAAATATCTCCATAGACACCAAGGCCAGTGGAGAAGGAGGGGGAGGAAGGTGCTTAGGCCCTGAAAGAAAAACTCCCCTGTGACCTGTGCTGAGGACCATGGTGAGGCAGCTGTGCCCCTGCAGTCCATGGAGGCTACCAGAGAGCAGAGATCCACTCACAGCCTGTGGAGGACCCCATACCTGAGCGGATGGATGCCTGAAGGAGGCTGTGACTCTGTGGGAAGCTCACCCTGGAGCAAGTTCCTAACAGGACCTCGAAATAGTTAGGGAGAGAGGAGCCCAGGCCAGAGCAGGTTTGCTGTCAAGGCTTGTGATCCTGTGAGTGACTCAGACTGGGGCAATCGGTTCCTGAAGTTCTCTTGATGAATGACTCACGTTGAGGCAAGGTGTGAGGAGCTGCCCCCATGGGAGGCCCCATGCTGGAGCAGTTTGTGAGGAGCTGCAGCCTATGGGATGGACCCACGCTGGAGAAGTTTGTGGAGGACTGTCTCCCATGGTAGGGACCCCAACATGTAGCAGTGGGAAGTGTGAGGAGGCCTCCCCCTGAGAAGAAGCAGTGGCAAAGTCCGTCTGTAATGAAATGACCACAACCCCCGTCCCCTGTGCCACTGGAGGAGAAGAAAGGAGAGTCCTAGAAGAGGGAGGGGTGGTGGGAGATGTTTTAAGATTCAGTTTTATTTCTCGTCTCCCTGTTATTATTGTTCATTTAATTAATCAAACCTTTTTTTTTCCCAAGTTGAGTCTATTTTGCCCGTGACACTAATTGCTAAGTTATCTCCCTACCCTTAACTCACAAACCTCTCGTTATTTCTTTTTTTTTTCCCTCTCCCCTGTCCAATTTAGGAGGGGGAGTGATAGAATGATTTGGTGGGCACCTGGCGCCCAGCCAGGACTAAACCACCACAACGTGGAATTTAGGTGTGTGTGGGAGGAGCTGGAACAATAGAGAAGAGTTCAGAAAAAGCTGGAATACCACATATTGATCAGAAGTGTAGTGATACCCATTTGAATGAAAACACAGGTTCATGTATGTGTCAGGCAGCCTACATTTAAGGAAGTTTCTTTAAGTGAAAAGAGCAATAAGGAAGGCTAGATAAATCCTGGAGTTTTGCAGAAAAAAATGCAAGATCGGTTGGCATCTTTCACCATTTGCAATTGTTAAGGCACTCAAAACAATTCCCCAGCCTTCTCTGAGCTGTGTTGCAAAGGCATCTGCCTTTCAATAATGAGTGATCTTTTCATGTATGGAATTGGGAATTCTGTAAAGGCTTGGAGGAAAGCTCTCTAGAAGGGAAATCTATCCAGATCAATACGGGCTGTGGTAGCGGCAGACAGTTCCCAGGCTTTAACTTAGTCTTGACAGTCTTTCCATCTAGGACTAATGTTCATGTTGTGATTATATGTATTTCTTTCCCTGTGGCTGTAACTGTGGAAGTAACTCTTGAAAAGGTTTATTGCTGCTCAACTGGGCCCTTTTTCTGAGCAGTGAATCTACATGGAGTTGTCTTTTATAGGAGACTTAAACAAGGAGGGGTGGTTTTTTTTGGTTTTTTTTTTTTGTTTTTTTTTTTTTTACTGTCATGAAAAGGTGGATGGGTGCCAGGTAGAAAAAGGATGAAAAGAAACTACCCTACTGGGACAAACTCCAGAGAACCATAGATATTAGAAATAGCAAAAACGTATCAGGTCACCTTGTCCATCTTCTCCTACCAGAAGTGCAATTAGTTTCCTTCAATGTATGAGCTTGGAAGTGTTTCTACAAAGAGTAGTTTGCCATGGGACTATGCACGTAATTTTCTTCGTTCAGTCTACTGCTGTTAGAGATGTCTTAAGGACAACTAAGTCATCTCTTCACACCTAGGTTTCTTTGTGTAGTGGGTCTGGGATGGTAGTGATTTTCCACAGTAGCTCTTGCAGTGCTGTGCTTGTTGTTGATATCAATATTATGACTACCACTCGCATAACATCAAGGCTGTCCCTCCAGCATTCCTTCCCCCACCTTCACCAACAGCGGTGGGTGGGCACGATCTTGGGAGGGACCATGGCTGGGACAGCTGACCCAGGCTGACCAAGGAGATATTCCATACCATATGACGTCAGCTCAGTAATATAAACTGGGGGAGAGGAGCAGGAGGGGGAGGCAAGATTCATTCTGGGCCTTCCAAAAGCAACCGTCACGCGTACTGAAGCCCTGCTTCTCGGGAGGTGGCCGGACATCGCTGCTGATGGGAAGTAGAGAGTAACAGCTTTATCTGCTTCGCTTTGCTTCTCGCGCGCGCACGGCTTTGCTATCTCTATATTAAACTGCTTTTATCTTAACCCACAAGACATTTGTCTTATTTTCTCCCCTTCTCTGGCTTGCTGAGGAGGTGGGTGATCAAGTGGCGTGGTGGGTGTCTGGCATCTAGCCAGGGTCAAACTACCACACTTTGCATATTGGGTTCTAGAGTCTTAATAACAATAAATCAAAATAAAAAGCAACTAAAATGAAAATAATTAATTGGAGAATGGGATCTACTAGTGCTATTTAGTTAATTACTGACTTTCTTAACTAAGAGATTGTGAGAAAAACTGTCAGAAGTTATACAGCAAACAAGTGGCAGGATCAGGAAGAGTAACCGGGAACTGTGACTCCTGATCTGTTGCTCAACTCAGTAGGAAAAAATGCCTGCCACTCAAAGTCAATCTGTAGTCATCTGTCCTGTTGCAAATTCAGTGATTTTTGGCATATAATGGTTTCAAAATATCACAGACTTTTAAGACCAGAAGAACCACTATACTCAGCTTGCTCAGCCTTCTGTCGATTATCTAATTATCCCCACTTATGTAGAGTTTCAGAGTGTTCATAATCAAGAAACACTGAGCCTCAATTCTTTTTGCTTTCCCCACGTTAATA
This sequence comes from Urocolius indicus, assembly GCA_013401255.1. NCBI lineage: Eukaryota > Metazoa > Chordata > Aves > Coliiformes > Coliidae > Urocolius > Urocolius indicus. The sequence continues at coordinate 60,853 of WBNH01007876.1, read as the reverse complement.
ATTTTGGGCCTCTTTTGGAGAGTTGTGTTTTAACCAGCCTTATTGTGAAGGTATTAAAAGACATTCTATTACTTTCCTTGGTATGTTGTGATGTTTAATTGCCCCCTAATTTAAAAAGAAATTGGGCCTTATATCCATTTGGAATTTGTCTGACAATAGCTCTCAAATGTTGGTTCTTGTGATGCAGTTTTCCTACTGGAACAATGATGCTTCAGAAATTCAGTGTTTTTCCTGTACTTGCTATAATTAAGTCCCTTTATCTGTCTTTTGAAAAACTAAGCAGATGGAGTTCCTTGTCTTTTACTATAAGGCATTCTTTCTAGTTCTCAAATCATATTGAAGCGGCTTGCTGTATTCTTTGCAAGTTTTTAGAGTCCTTTCTTTAAGAAAATATAGATGTTAGAATTATATCTAGGGCTTAATTACACCTAACGTTTAATTTAATTGAATTAAACTTAGAGTTTAAATTAATTTCATACCCATGCTACATATTGCTTAGTCATATATCCTGAATCTGAATTGTCACTTTTGGCCACAGCACTTTAGTGGAAACTCACACTTTTTCCTCCAGCGTTTCCCAAGTCATTTTCAAAGTCACAGCCTCATAGAGTGCAACTTCCTCTTCCTGGTTCTGTAGTTAATGGCTTGTTGTTCATGATTGTAAGCTTACATGTTTTAACATTCAGCTGGTTTAAAACTTGCTTGGATTTAAAGAGCACAGTCTTACCATGCTTTATGAGTCACTCCATAGGACGGCTCCATCTTTAAAGTCAGACTTGGTGTTAACTTCAAGTATTAGCTTCAGAGCCTCTTACGTTTCCTTCTAGGTAGGTAATTTGAAGGTAATTGATAAAATGTTTAATATTTTTGCATCAAATCTGAATCCTTATGATGCATTAGAAATTCGTCCTTTCAGTAATGATACCCTACCAACAACTACTTTCTGAGATTGTCTACTGAGGACTATCTATTTACCTAATATTATGCCCTGTTTTGTTCTTGTGTGCTGTTAAATTAAGCAGAATTGTCTCCTGGTGTTCAGTCAAATGCCTCAAAAAATGTTTCATCTGTGCCTTTACCATTGTCATTCAAATGATATTTGACAAACTCCATTTAGAAAAGAAGATCTAATGACAATAAGTATTGTATTCTTACCCTTTAATGTTTCTGTTAAGCACTTCAGATAGAAACTGTTATGCTGTATCCCCCAGGGTTCATGTTTCCTGCAGGCTAAACTCTTCTACAGTTGTACATCTTGTCCTGTTTGGCTTTTTTAAACATTCGCACGACATTATCATTCTTTTATTCTTCTATTATCTTTCAGTTATTTCAAGATTAAAAATAAGCCTCAGTGGATCATAAATCTTTTCATTCAGCTCTTTTAAGACATTGGAGCAAGTAACCCAGGTCTGTGAGATTAAAAATAAAGCATTTATTCCTAGTAGCTGATCAACATCCTCTTTTGTTCTCAGGAACTGCAAAATACTTTGTCATCCTCTTGTGATATAAACACTTATATTCTTTGTATATTTATACCTCACAGATAAAAATGTTTGTTGCATACTTCATGAATTTTATAAGCTGAACCTTTTAAACTATTTTATTTTCTTGAGGTTTTGATGGACTTCTGTGTCAAGATGTAACTTTTTAAACTACAAATGCATCCTATCATGATTTAAAGGCTTCACTGGTTAATTAAATCACTAGAAAACATTGCACATTACTTACAGATTCAATAGCTCTTCTTTGCTGTACAGGTGACGAGCCCTGGCACAGGCTGCCCAGGGAGGATGTAGAGTATCCTCTAGAGATTTTCAAAACCTACCTGGATGTGTTTCTGTGTGACCTGATCTAGGTGGACCTGCTTGAGCAGGTGGATTGGACTAGATGTCCCTTCCAACCCTACCATTCTGTGATTCCGTAGTTGTGATTTGTATAGCCGCTGCATAAGATTGTACTTTTCTCTCCTGAATTACAATATATCTCCTCTGCCAGAGAACTCCTTCCCACGCTAATTCCTATAAGCATGTAGATTTGAATCAGCCTATAACCCACCTTTGTGTGAAACGGATGGGATTCTTTGGATAGCTCACTTAACATAGTATAAGGCTGAGGTTTGAAATCACTGTAGTACTTTTGTGTGTTCTTTGATTATTTTTTTAACATCTTTTTGAAAGCATAGGCAACATAACAGGCCATGGTAGTATTAAATGGTTTCACTAACACCATATACATGGTCAGTGTCTTTTCTCTGTACTTTTCTTGATAGTTTCTTAGCCACTGAAGAATCACATTAGCCCTCTTAGCAACTGCTTTACAAAAGCATTTCATGTTCAATTGGTTATGCACCAAGACATGTGTTCTTTTCATAGCTTAGATACAGTTCCCATTGTGCGAGAGTTGCTTACAGTCTTTGATCCTAAATCTGTAATCTAGCACTGGGCTGAACTGAAATCAGGATATGTCTGACTATGTATTATCATTTGCATGTCGAAGTGATAAATAAACTGAATTTGAGATACCTTCTTGTCCTTTTCCAGAAACCACCTTAGGTGTCAGGAATGCTTTCCATTGCCTGGAAGTTGCTCAGTGGTTGTAGTTCATCTGTGCTACAACGGAACCTTTGAGTGGTGGCCCTTTCCCCTGTGTGCTGCCTCAATCTGTCTCTCTGGCATCTGGAAGCTTTATTAATAGGGCTTCTTCCATAAAATCAGAAGTGAGGCTGAAATATGCCTATTTGTACATTTTCTCATACTACTGGTATTTTTTTTTTCGCATGCAAGGGATCCTAGGATGTTGGAATGAACCTTCAGTACTATGTTTTTGGGAAGTGGTGCAGGATGATCCTCTCTGTCAGAGAATCTCAACTGCCACTTGCTATCTCCTTACTTCTCTGACCACACCAGTGTCTCCAACATGTAACAGACAGTAGTAATCATAGTAATAACAATGTAATAGTAATGTTCCCTTACTGGAATAGATTTTATGTTTAACCTGGGACAATTAAGCTTGTTTTTGGAAGGCAGTGACTATACCTCTATATCTTGTAAAGGAATATGCAGGCAAAGTTTGCAAGATGCAGTTAATGCAAGGGAGTTTATTCTTATTTCAACATAAACACGGAAGATTGTGGCAAGAAGCTGATGGTCTACCTTTAAGGAAAAGGTGGTTATCAAGGGGACTCAGCATGGAATCACCAAGTGGAAATCCTGTTTGACCAACTTCATAGCCTTCTATGAGGATATAACTGGCTTGCTAGATGAGGGGAGAGCAGTGAATGTCCTTTTCTGCTGTAATATGACATGTAATACATATGTAGATGACATGTCCAGATATCAGTGATGAGTCTTGCACTGAGGAAAACGTGTATCCTTGCTTCTCTTTTTGTTGGTTTTTTTTTTTAATTTTATGACTGTGTCAGACATTTTCCCTTATTCCCTTCTTTTTTTCCTTCAGCAGACAATATAAAACACAGTCAATCTTTCTGAGTATGTTAGAAAAAGAATAGCTGACTGATTTCTACGTATTGTGTGATTTTGGACAGCTTTATACAGGCAGAATAAAACTAATACAGAGGAGAAGCATTTGGGTCTTTAAAAGTGCTAGGTAGGTGAAACAATCATTCCTATCATTCTGGTCAATGGGGTCTGGTGATTAACAAAAGCACAGCCCTGTTCTCAATACCTTCCTGAAAAGGGGACTCCAGAAACAGAAGCTCACTGTGTTCTGAGACTGTTTGCTTCTGTCTCAGCACTCAGTAAATGTATGGAAAGATTGTTGGGAACAACAAAAGTGGATGAGTAGTCCAGTTGGCCAAAAAGTACTAAAAGATTTAAATGGAGAGTTTTGTCCAAACACTAGCTAAAGCAAATTTTTATTTTCTGTCTGTTAGTGTTTGAACAATATAAGCTCTACAGCTTTTAAGATCTGCTATAGACCTTTGTTAAGCAGTAAGATAGTGCTGAGCAAAACAGAAAATGTAGCTAGTATTATAAATTAGGCTTGTATCAAATAAGCTTTCTTAGATGTGAGATCAGTCTCCCTTTTGTGTAAAACCAAGCTCCACACAGAGATGGGAACCTTGTGCTTGGATGCATTAAGATGTCATTGCAGGAAAAGTAAACAAACTGAGGGAAAAATTTATTGCCATTTCATATTTACATTATTGAATTTCAAAGCTGAAAGGGTTTAGCAGATTATTTACACTGGTCTACATCACCAAAACTTTTCCTACAGCTATTTCTTAGGCACAGGGTAGTAATTAAGAAGAAAAGACATTCTTTCTGATTGTCTATTGACTTGCTATATGAACTAGGCAAGAGTATTCAGTTCCCTCTATTTCTGTTTCTCTCTCTGTGAATTTGGGATACCAGCCCTTAATGTGGAGTGGACGTAAACACAGTGGCTTAATGGCAAGACAGTAATAATCACAGAGTAATTTAAAATACTCTGTATGAATTTCTTATGGAAAGTGTTTCTACAATGGAGAGATACATTTTCTTCAGTTCCCTTTGGAGAAAAGCCCCTCCCATTTTTGTTTTAACAGAAAATCGCCATAGTGATGGGCCCACTCCAGAGACAAAACGGTATTGAGATCTCTCTGCATTTTGATGAATCAGGCCCAGTGTACTGGGAACCAGCTCATCAGCTGCCTCTTTTGTCTGGTGCTCAGTACTGACTCCAGCCCTGACCTCTCTTCTTACCAAAGAGCTCTTGTTGCTCTTGATTGCAGCATCCTACCTACTTTGAGAAGGAAATGTAATCTGGTACTGAATGGGGTGCTTAGGGCATCATCTGTCTCCCATTTCTGCTTAATTTCAGTGCTGCCACTGCAAAATGTCACACTTTTTTTCCTTGACTTTTGTTTTTTTTTTTTCTCCTTCATGTACTTTTCTTAGTGTTCTCTTGCTTTGGCAGCATTCTGGATGTGCTGACTCCTAACCCAACCCCTATCCTCCAGCAGCAGCTGGACTCCCTGCACAGTTTCCAGATCAAAGGAAAAGGTGAAGGTGAAGTTTTACCAACAGCCTCAGCAGACTCTTGCAGCAACACTGGGTTCTTTGCACTGTTTTTATACCATTCCCCAAGAAACCTGTAAAGCTGGCAGAGGTCAGGAAAATAGTTTTCTCAGGAAGGGTTTCTCTGAAGGCCAGATAGCAGGTAAGGAGGGTCTGTTCCATTCCCAGTTTCCCTTTGTTGGTCTCAGTGTTGTGCTGTGCACTAAAGCTGTGACTGGTGCAGCTGGGAGGCCTCTGAATGAATAGATGGACTAGTTGTATTGTTAACAGGAGCTCAGTTCCAAACAGAAGACAGGGTATTTTATTTTTTTCCCCTGTTCCTTTTGTCAGTGTTGGAGTGCTGTACAGCTGGAGGTCATAGCTGAGAGAGATTTTAGATAAGTGTAGGAGAAAGATGTAAAAGAGCTTCTGGTTCTTTTTCTAGCATCAAGGTGAAGTTAAAAGATGACATTCTTTTTTTCTCTTGATGTCTCTTGTAGGTAGGGAATCAATTCCATTCCCTATCACCTCCAACAAATATTCAAGCAAATTTTTATCTCATCACCTCCCTGATTTTCTCTTTTTGTTGGCCCAGTGCACAGGTAGGGAATCATAGCTATGGGGAGTTTGAACTTTGTTAAATGCCTTAGAATTGGAGTAGAGGTGAGTGAAGAGTTGCTGAAGAAATGCTTGTTTTAGCTACAAATGTTGACACGATCCTGCTATGATGACATCCCTTTAAGTTTGCGGACTAAACCTACACAATACTAAATCCAGTAAATACTTTCTCTGTTGCTCTAATTACATAGTTATTTGAGCAGTGCTCACTTTGAGCAGTGCTTTCCTGTGTGTAAAGGTGAGTGTTTTAAATTTGCTTTTTTGCTGGATAAGTGAAAATCCATAGGAAATACCACTACAGTCGGCACAATTTGCCCAGGACATTGGAAACCTAGGCAGTGAGACTAATGCTTGACTGGCACATGGAGACTGAACTACCTTCTTGTACCTGCCAGGGATATTCTTTTGGCTCAAGGCATTTTGACTAGGAAAGATAGGTAGTGAGGAAAAAAGTACCTGTAAGTGAGCAATATCTACTCAGTATTTTCACAGAAGATGTTAAACATTGGTGTTCTCATTAAAACATGTGTTATCACTGAAATTAAAAGCTAAGAGGAATGCAGAGTTTCCCAAAGGAGGTTCTTCCAGCTCACATTTGTTTTCTTTGCTGCTGTAAAGATTTTTTTTTTTAAGGTGAAATCCCTCAGAAATTCAGAATTGAAGTAATCTGTAACATTCTGATATTCCTTGAACCAAATTATTTAATATTCATTATTAAGCTGACCCCAAATACTCTGGAGCCAGTTTAACAAGAACTGTATTTTCCTATCCAGTGCAGTTCCATGTGGTAGCTGCCCTGTAGGACCGTTGTGTCTCATCCTCCCACAGGGACCAGAGTATTTGGTCAAGATGTTTTGTGGCAAAACCAGTCATGTGTCACTTCTGATGTTAGGTGAGACACTGACAGTGCATCGTGTAAAAGTATTTCCCTAGAGAGCACAGACTAGAAGTAAAAGTGGTGACCACTATTGAAAATAATGCCTGCCAAATACTCTTATGTTATGGTCAGTTCATCTAAAAGCATTTCTGTTAAGTTTGGTGAAACTGAATGTACCATTTTGAGTTGTAATGGCTTGAAGCAAAGCATTTCATTGCTAATTCTCTGTTAGGACAATGGAATTCTGTGCTAGAAAGCCATCACAATGGAACCATTCGCCCAGCCATACTATTTCTCAAGATAAGACTTTTGTACTTGCACAACCTTAGGTGGATATGAAATATAGTGAAATCGCTAAGTGGAGTGTTATTTGCTAAGTCATTGTCTGATAGAGCTTTCAGGGTCTTGTGTAACGAGATTCAAGCCTTAAATGATCAATGGGTCCATCCTAAAATAATTCCTCTTTGCCTTTCCGATGAAATCCTTAAGACACTTGAGAGTAATCATTTCCTCACATACTCATCACTGAACCGAGCTAGACAGATTTAGCTTATGCTAGCTAGACAAATTTCAGGATGCATTTGGGAGCAGCAGAGCATTTTTTAACTGGTGAATGCCTACTTAAACTGAATTCAGAACTGAATATAATTGAAGTCAACTACTACATCCTGGTAAATAAGCTTCTGTGATGGTGATTTTTCTTTTTATTCTTTTTTAACTCTAAAACAATTGTCAAATCTTCATTACCTATAAAGTTCATTTGTAAATTTAAGCTCTTTGTATTTGTGAGATATCACAATTGTGTTAATACAAGATTTACTTTCCATTCCGTTCATCAGATACTAGGAGAGTCTTTAGCTACATAGTAATTTCCTTTTTCTCATGTTCCATCTCCCCAGCACAGAATTGCATGGTTCATGCCATGGAACATGATAGGTTATTTAATCCTTTCCTCTTCTACTGTCTCAATACAAAAACAATGACATCTATTTGAGTCTTGAAAACAATTTGTTTAACCTGCAATTAAAGATCTCCAGTGATTGTTGCTCCTTAGGCAATCTTACCTGGTGCTTCACTGTTCTTAAATGAAAAACGCTTTTCCTAACATCAATTCTAACACTTTCTTGTATTTTTTTTTTACCCACTACTTCTTCTTCTTTTCAGCATAGATACAAAAACCAGATTGTTTCTTTCTGCTTTGTACCAGCCTTTTTATATTTGATCACTGTTATAATGTCTCCTTGCAGTTTTATGTTAAAATGAAGCAATATCTTCAATCTTCTATTTTTCTAGGCCTCTGGCTATTATCATTGCTCTCCTTGGGACTCTTTCCAATAGTCCCACTCATTTCTTGAAGTGTGATTCTCCAAACTGGATGTGATCTCTAGCAGAGTGCAGCGCTGTCTCCTCCTGTGTTTCTATACATTCCAGGATGCTTTGTTCAATCCACCCCGTAAATGATTATCTGTGTGTAGCTATTAGGCATTTCTTTCTTCTTTTTTTTTTTTTAGGCTCTGTAGAGTCTCACTGTAGAACATAGAACTTCCTCATTGTTGCATGTGCATGACTATTGTAAAATACTGAATGTATCTCTTCTATGCACTCATATCCAGAGACATGTCCAAGGTACAAGCTGCTTTTCAGGGCTAGCATGAGGTAGGGAGCAACACGGCTGGCTGAATTGGCTTTCCTGTCCTGTAGCGTTTATTCTTCTCTGTTACTAGACCAAATGGAGGTTGAGTAGAAAATGAAGCAAGACAGAAATGAAAGTTCATATACCTGAATCCATAGTGAAATGCCTTAAAACAATTGGCTAAGACACAAAAGTGAATGCTGCTACTGTCAAATATCAGTCAGTTATTTTTTTGCCTAACAAGTATCAGCTACTTTTTAGGAACAAACTAAGACATCTAAGTCTCATTTTTCAGAGCATTTTTTTCAAATTTAGCAGTAAAGACAAAAATCTCTCCTTGTCTTCACTTACAGCTTTTGGCTAATGAGCACTCCTGCAAAACCAGTTCCATTACCTCAAGTTGTCCACCAAGATGTGCAGATTATACTTTTGAAAATATTGAGTTTCAGTGGCTTCCCCACTATTGCTTAGAAAATCTGTGGCAAGTGATATTGCAAGAAATCCAGAAACTATACTTTGTTTCCTATGATCCTTTTCTTCACTTTTGGCAGAACTTGAAGTTTCTGAAACAAGCAAAAAGAAGACTATACACTTCTATCCGAAAAGAGCATTCATCCTCACATCATACTCCGTGCTACAGCAAATTCTACTTAATCTTATTGCTGCCTATGCTGTGCCTTTTCAGTAGCTGAGGAAATTACTTTTGTCTTCAAGAATCCTTCAACAGCATTTCTCTTGGAACATATTATAAAGGCTTCTCCTGCCTCTATCAGTGTTATGCCTTTTTTCCCCAAATAAATAGATATAATTTCTAATGTTCCCATCATGTTTGCCTAAAGAGGCCATTGTGGGGTCTTCTATTCCATTTGAAATCAGGTTCTTCAACAGTAGACCAAATAAATTAACAGTTAGTGTATCCCACCAGGGAGAATGCAGAAATCCACCTGTTAAAATGAAGGAATCCAAGAACATTTTACAACGCTGCCTTTCAGTAGTTTGAATGCTGCAATGCAACACCAAGAATAAGACTGTAGACCATTTGACATTTTAGTCATAGCTAACTCAAGAAGCAGTAGGCTCAGTATATGCAGAAAAAAATATTGTGCAGCTCTAGGCACATATTAGAACTTAAAATAGCTGTAAAGCAACTTTTTTTTCCCCCTAAAGTGTAGAATCTGTCTCACTCATATGTTTATTTGGTCACAAGGCAAAAAATCTTGGATCTTATGAAAAAAATGCATAGAAGTGTTTGGTCTTTATCTTGGTATATTCCAAGGTGAAAGATAAAGCATCAAGACAGACCTTTATCTGTCTTAATCTGTTTAATCAGTCTCTGGGATACCCTGTGGGTAATTTGGTTTGATATTAACTCTGTAGTACCTGTGAACACACTCTGATGAGAAACAGCATATTATTTTTTGTCTTAGAGGATAGTCATTACCACAGTAAAGTACTGGGTTTTCTGTCCTCAGTATCTGTTAAGGAAGCATTCCACTAGACCAGTTGAAGAAATTCCACCCTGACTTTTTCAGCTCATTTTTTACTGGCACATAGAATCCTTTTATTACTGTTTCTTTATATCCTGCTACAAGGAGCACTTCTCTGTATCTTCCTACAGTCTTCTAAAACAAAGTAAATATCTTTTATCTTCTGGAGTTTTCCACAAAGCCTGGAGTTATTTAGAACCTATAATAGACTTCAAGGTGGAAAATATAATTGTGGAGATGCTTAAAATAGTTCTGCCTTATTTTTTAAGCATTCTGCTCACCATCTTCCTATTTTTAGCTGAGTAAACACATGTTCTTTGTTAAACATAATTCAAATGAAATGTAGGATTGCATTACTTTAGTTGACAGTAGCACATATTATTTTTGAGTCTTCTTTGTTTGGTTTCAGTTGCTTATCATCAGTGTTCAATGTGTTGATTTCATGACGTAAATTCAGTGTGGTGAATGGTGATTGTTTTTATTGCCTGAATACAGTTGTTATCCTACTGAACTGTCAAATATGTTTAGACTAGATGTGCACAGATCACATACAGTTGTTTAAGTCTTGCAGCTTTACTTACCCATCACAAAAGCCTTAGATCACTGCATACATAGTCTGTCCCAAACTAGTAAAGTGCTGCTAGCTGGTGTGTTTGTTTCTACCTACTGGTCAGGACAGACTAGGAACACAGTTCTGGTAAACCAGCTCATAAACCATAATTCATTAAGCTACGGGAACGTGTCTAGCTCAGTGCAGATGACTTTGAGGAAGCCTTAGTCTCCAGGCTTAATGTCTTGCAGTTAGCTCTTCTGAGTGATATGAGCAGTTGATGAAGGGGTACAGCCTGTAACAAGGTGCACTTTGTAATTAGTTAAATTGATGCAACCTTCAGGTTATTTTCCTGTTTCACAATGGTCATCTTCTAATTCACCAGGCTATCAATGGCCATTACCTTTTGGAGCATGGCTGTGTCCTAAAATCCATATTTCCTGCTTAATAGCACCAACTTGGAGAGGAATTTTTAAATTGGCTGCTGGCCAAGTTAGCACATCATTTTTCCTCACTTTTGTTGCTCCCTCTCTGTCGACATCTTCACTTTGATTGCAGAGAGATTCTTCTCATCATAGTGAAAAGCCATCTGATTAGAGCTCTCATTAACCCATAAGTGAAGCTTCTTATAAGTTTAGCTGGAGAAATTCCTTGAATGCTTCAGAATTGCAAAGTTGCCATTTTTAAGAAACCTCAAAACTAGATTGCCAATTTGTTTTAGCTCAGTTTAAAACAAACTCTTCTTTCTCAGCAGATTTAAAGGAAACCTAATTTACTGTACGTCTTCTTATCTCTCAAAATCTGTCAGGAAATTCTACTGCTGATTATTAGAGATTGTGTATATCTGGACTATCCAATCCCTGACCATCCATCTATACTGGTCCAATTCATTAAAAAAAGACTATGAACTGTAAATATATTAATATCTTAAAGAAAATTTAGCAGCAGTCCTCATGGAAAAAGAAAAAAACAAACACACTTTTTTCATTGTTATAATTTTATTTTTGGAATATAAACAATTTGAAGACTTGGAAGCATGTAGGTTACTTTTCAAATACTCTGTGCATAGCTTTTACTGGTCATTTTCTTACATTTTGTTTTTTCTGCTTTCCTTCCCAGAATAAATGTAAGGTAAATATGTATGTCTGTACCAGGAATCATCTCCTTAACTCCCTTAGACCTCTTGACCATCTCTGATACACATACGAGATAAGCAATGAACTTGTCTTTGTTTATGCAGGCTGAATCGACTTTGTTCAGAGAACCATCAGATAAAAATGGACACATTTATGAGCCCTGCTTTCATTACTCTGTTTAGTTCTAAGTTGTCATTGAAGCCGTGTCCCAGATTGGCACTAGAAGACTATGTCCTAGGGAGGGACAGATCTCTGAGTCAGGCATGACCTCATTGGGAGTTAGAGGTGTGAGTTTTGATCAGTATTTTGTTGTGTGCTGAAGAGCTCTCAAGTTATCTCAGAGATTACTGATAGAATGAGACTATAAGGTGGCGAGTTTTATGAAGATGATAAATTCTACTGCTGGCAGACAGCTTCCTTGTGAAACATGAAAACATTTCTTCTTTGGCTTTGCAGCAAGTGACTCTAAGAAACTACTTCTTGAAGCTCATAGAACTATGGAATCAAGGTTTTTTTTTGTCCTAGATTTCTTACTTGCCTTCCTTTTTAATGGTAGGTTGCAAGGTAGGACCACAAACATACAAAAAAAGCCCTGTTGAAACCACTGGTGGCAAGTCAGAACAGAATTGCACAAACATCTTCTTTACCAGGCAGTTTTAACACTCGGAAAGGATGTGTTTAATCTATCCTAGAAAACTCTGCTGAAGCATCTGATGATTTTATTAAAATACAAAGATTCATAGGTTAGGAGGCCAGAAAGAGGCATTATGACAATCTAGGCTGATTTGCTATATAATTAATTCTTGTCTCACTATGTCTTTTAGAGAAAACAAGATACTATTTTAATTTAAAGTTTTCTGGTAGCAGAGAACACACCATAACCTGTGGTAAATTATTTCAATAGCAAATTACCCTCATGTAAAAATAAGTCATAGTATTTTAATACGTGAATTTCTCTAACTTCAATTTCTAGCCCCCAGATACCATTATTTCTTTGTCACATAGATTGAAGAGCCCTCTACTGCTAAATTCCATTTTCTACCCAGGTACTCATAGATTGTAATCAAATCACCTTTTAACCTCTGCCTATTAAATGGACTGAATTTCAGTGTTCTTCACTATGGGACATGCATTCCAGTCATTTCATTATATTCACTTTTCTTGTTCCTGAGCCTTTGGTTTAACAGCTGAACTGTGGATATCAGAAGCAGCCTTAGCCATTTCATTGCCCAAGCCAGAGATGCTCTTGTCTCTCTATTCCTGCTCAGAATTCACCTTAGTTTTACACCCAAGGATTGTTTTTATTCTTTTGTTTATGGTGCTTAGAGTTCTGGTGTATCTGACTGTACATCGTGATCTTGATATCCAAATGTGGCTGTCAATGATACCTCAAGTCAGCTTTGTCAAAACTTGTACTTTTTCCTTAAACAGAGGTGCCTTTTAAATTTTTGAAGCTAAATTCTGGGTTTGAGTTTTCTAAAAGAATGTAGAATAACAAACTACTGAATAACAGAGATTCTTTTCACGTGTAGCAACAAGTCAACCTGTAGCAGCAAGTTCTCGAAGTTCACTATCCTCTATGTAAATAACTACATCTAAAAGTCTATTTTAAATTGATAATCTACAAGTTTCAATGAGTGCCTGTAGTTCTTTCACTGCTGGATGTGGCAAAGAGCAGTTCTACATTAACCTCTTCCATATTTTGTAAACGTCAATCGTATTTTTTCTCAGTCTTCTCAATGTATGAGCTCTGGCCTTTTCAGGCAGTCCTCCTAAATCCTCGTGCTCCATCTTAATTGTTTTATTTATTTTGCTCTGTACCTTCAGCTCCTCTGTTTCCTAGAGATACAAAGATAGGACTACCTGCAGTGTTCAACACTAATGTCTGGCCGAGGTGCACCTTGTTGTCTGACAAGAGGGAAGGCTGTAATGCACAGCCTTTCTGAGTCACTGTACACTGTCAAGTGATTGCATTTGACACGGTTAATCCACAGAATGAAACTACTTCAATCCCACAAATTGAAAAGATATTTTGTTCCTGTTGCAGATATGGATAGGCTTGATATTTTGGAAGTCTGTGGGAGAGCAGAGCAGTTTCTTGGGAACTGGAGCAAAACAAGCTGTTGTGGGTCAATACTGTCCTCTTCTGGGAGGAACTATAGCTTTGTGCCATGATTCCCAATGGGAATCAACAGGTGGCTTCTCTTTTCACTCTGATGGAGGTTATTTTGCCTGTGCGATAAGAAAATCTGATGCTGTGCTCGCTGCACTGGGGAAATTCTGTTTTAATACTTTGTGAAAGCTGGAAATTCTTTGCTTGCTACAAATGTGTTGAATTGTGATTTCATTTATTTTTCATCCTGAGGTCACCTACTTTAGAAGCTTATCCCTCATTCTCTGTCTTGTTTGGCTTTTAATATTTACTGCACACCTTTTCTCTGACTTTCCTGTCCTATATGTAGAATTAACAATGCATATCTCCTTTCATCTTGTTTTTGTAGTAAATTGCTTATAACTCATCCTGCTAGCATTTTGAAAGCAGAAATCAAATCTATGTGTTCATATATATGTAATAGACATAAAGTATTTTAAAATAATAACTCCTTAGAAGAAATCAAGAGTCTTCAATAGTATTGTAGAACATGAACTCAATCAAAATTATGCCAGTTGTAGAAATGTTTTTGCCTGCTCCATGTGGCAGCTCTGGGTTTAGGGAACACAAAAGGTGGTTGAGAGTAAGCATAGTTTACAAATATTTCAGTTTTGTGTTTTCTTCAGTCCCTGCCTCTGTGAGAATGGCAAAGAGCAGAGAGGATTCTTTGGAATGAATTTATTCTGTACCTTTGTGAAGGAAAGACAGGAGGTCTGGACTCTTAAGCAAGCCAGCATTACTCAGGAGTGCTTGCCTGTTTGGGACTCTTGGCTAATTTTCATCCATGTAGCAACACAGAATCCAAAGTTCTGATCCCTTTTCCAGAGAGAGTAAGATTCTAGGCACTGGATACATATTCAGTGTACAGGCTATACATACAGACTTTTATGTGTTATCAGAGTGTGCAGATTTCTTGAAGCAAGTGTAACCTATGCAGGGCGATCTCGATAGCAAGTTTGTGCTTGTAGTGATCTAAGATTTCTTGGTCCAGGAAATTGAATCTCTTTATTTTTTTCTTGTAGTTCTTTAGGAGCCACAGTTCACAGCAACTCGCTTACATTTTTTGCATCTGTCTCCTAGTAGTTAAGTGGGCTTGTAGGAATAATAGAGAAATAACAGTGGTGGTACAGAGTTCCCTGCTGTGGATAGCAGAGATGGACATGGACGTTACATTTTGCTATGTCTTTTGTATGGAATTTATGCAAATATAACAGCATGATACCAGATACACGCTGTATTTTATATACAGAAGCTTTTACAGCTGAGTGAGCCTGTGGTAACATTAATTGTTCTTACTGTCCTTCAGTTAAATGTTCTATTTTGCCTGCATATCTGATCTATGGTCATCAAAAAGTACCTATTGCTGTCACTTCTGTATACACTCCCGACTGTGCTCTCTCCCTCTGTCATCATGTCAGACTCTTGCATGGTCTCCTTTCTGTTCCCCACTGCCTTTTGGGAGAAGTTTATCTCTCATGGTTGAAAGTAATTGGGATATTTGTACTGCATGCAGGATTGATGTATGATATTTTTCCTCATCTCTGACAGGTTGTTTATAAGAATAATGACATTCGTCTGGAGCTGTCTCGCTTGGCACGGATAGGTGATACTAAGATGAAAATCTACGGGGAAGTGAAATTCATATGTGAGAATGTGGCTACACTGGATCCCATCAGCTTTGAGACACCTGAGGCCTATATTAGTCTGCCTAAATGGAATACCAAAAGGATGGGCTCCATCTCATTTGATTTCCGAACCACTGAGCCAAATGGACTAATCCTTTTCACTCATGGCAAGCCTCAGGAGAGAAAGGATTCCAGGAGCCAAAAAAATACTAAGGTAGACTTCTTTGCAGTTGAACTTTTAGATGGGAACCTCTACTTGCTGCTGGACATGGGCTCTGGGACCATCAAAGTCAAGGCCACCCAGAAGAAAGCCAACGATGGAGAATGGTATCATGTGGATATTCAGCGTGATGGAAGATCAGGTAGAGTGATGACTCTTCCTTAAGTAGATTAATCTGTCAGATCCAGACCTAGGGCTGTGTACTAATTCTCAGAACCTTCAAAACCTGTTAGATATAATTCACCTTTTTACAAAAAAATAGTGCTACTCTAGTGATGTTTATCCAGCAAAGCAAACAGGTGAATGTCTAGGTTTTCATTAAATGCTTATTGTGAACTTTGGATAGCATATCATGGAGGCAGTCTACTTAACATTTTATTCACAATTTTCACATACTCTGGACCTACCTTTGTAATTACATACCTAATTGTAGTAATGACTTTGTAGGACATAGTAAGGTTTAAAATCCTTCAGACCAATCATTCTATAGTTCTCGGTTTGAGAAATTCTCACTGATCTACTTTGTGTTTCTGTTCAAACAGAAGCTTTAATAGGAATAAAATAAAATGAAAACTTATTTCTGTCACCTAATATTACTATTTTCTGCTGGATCTTGTGTCTTCAAACAGCAGGGATTTGGGATCTTGTCATGAGGAAAATAAAAGTAATGTGTACAACCACTGACAAAATTCTGATGACAAATTGACATTTTAATCCTATTGTATTTTGTAGTTTTCAGTTCTTTACTCTTTCTTGGATGCCAAATGTGTTTTAGTTTATTTCCAATAACATACCTACCATGGAATTACCAAGAGATATTTTGCTTGTTTCTAATGTTGGATATCAAGCCAACATACTCACAATGTGCACTCTGAAATTGTGTAATGAAACAAAAGGATCAAATACATCTTGAGAATATGTGAAAAATTGTACTTGAACAATTGTACTTGAATTCTTCCTGAACAGTTGAGATTTCAATGCCTGGCCATATATCCCTTCAAAGGGAATTTTGCTTACATTTGCAAGTGGATTTTTGGTTTGTCTGTTGATCTCCAGATGATAGCTTTAGGTCCCTAATTTTATGTTTTTCAGTTGCTGAATGCCATCAGTAGAGAGAATGCAGTGCTATAATTTGCTTCCCTTGAGTGTTCAAAAAAGCTGACTTTTAGATACCATGCAAAGCCTAGCTGTTTGAACAGGTCTGTGCCTGAAGCTAGTTTCCTCTTTGATGATGTGAGGAGTTTCTTTGTATTTGGCATGGTGCTCTACTAGGACTTAATATGTGTGGTTATATATTGCTATCACCTAAAGACATCGATAGGAACATTTTGTAAAGGAAGCCATAAATAAATAAATGGAGCTTTGATTTCTTTAGAGTTGCTAAAATTTAATTAACTTCCAAGGATAAACTCAATTAGTTGCATTCAGTACTGCCTTCAGTTTTATTTGCTCACTTGGGAACTGTCTGGTCCCTAGAGAGACAGCTGCAGAAGAAGAAACAGAAATGACACTAAACTCTTTGCTAAGAAATTTTGTAAAAACCTAGGGAGAGAAATACAATGTAGATTTGGACTATGAGAGTATAACAGACAGCACTACTACTTGGTGGTTGTGCCTGTAGGACTGACTTGTTTGTTGCTTGACATGGAGGTTTGTGATGTCTGAACACTGATTAGAGATTACAGATTTTGAATTAAAAGCAGTTTACTCAACAGGAATTAACACATTTTTGTACATTCTTGTCTTCCATATTTATTTATTTAAATTGCATTTTCTGCTGATGAGCACTGGGTTAATGATGTCTCCCCAGAAAATCAGGATACTTGTCCAGTATCTCTTGTTCAGTTACTTGAGAGGTAACTCTTGTCCTGTGGTAGTTTTGTAAGTGTAAGATCAGGATCTACTCTTGCTTAGTCTTTGATTCTTTCCCCATGTGTGGACCAGAGAACTGTTACGTCTTTGAGATTTGTAAACATTTAAAAAGTTATATTCTTTTTAAATGCAGATGCCTGTCATTTAGGAACTGAACTGAAATAATGAACTTAATGTAGGCTACAAAACGACCATTTAGGCTTAATGAGCCACTGACCTAGAGGTTTTGGTTCTCATTACTAAATCATCCAGCTCTTTGTTTAGGTGTCATCTCTCCCCTTTTTCTTCCCATTTATGTAACAGACCAAATCTTAAAGCTCTGCTGAGCTTAGAGATATAGCCTAAAAATCCAAACACTTGCTACTGCTATGTGGTAAGGCAGGAGAGCAAATGCTGTAGAAGCATGGCAATTGTGCTCAAATAATCTCTGGTGCTTCCAGTCCCCTTAGGCTTTGTCTGTGATTTGGTCTGTGTTCTGCCACAGCAGTGAAAGCTTTCTTTTCTCTCTCTAGTCTGACAGAAGCTGGCAGTGTAGAGATGGACACCTAGTGTCCCATAACCTTCCTATCCTTGGGGAAAGCTCCTACAAAGTGTCCACAAAACCTGTCACAGTTTGAGTGAAACACTGTGTGTGTTACGTAAGACAATGTTTTTGGCTGGTCATCTACTACAACGCATTTGTGTTGTCCCACCCCATCTAGACACTAAAAGTCTTACTGGACAGTTTGGTCTATGGTTGCAAATGTGCAACTGTTTTATATACCAGCTTTACCCTTAGTAACGGAGGTCTTCTGGTCTGTTTCTTCTTTAGCCCTGCACAATGTGCCTAAAAGACTGTCAAAGAGATGCTTAGATGCTTATGATTTCTAAAGATGGGGTTTAATCTACCTAAAAAGCGTTGCAAACATGGAACTTTGTCTAAAACAAACAAGGATGTCAGCTCCTTCCTATAGTCAATTCAGAATGCCTTCATCAAGCTTGGTCTTAAAAGTGCTGTGTATCTGAGGTAGTACCTTACATGAAGTTATAAGTTTTCTTACAGGAAAAGTTGCAGGCTGCAAAACTGTCAGAAGTTTTAGGTAGTTGTCTAGCCTATAATGTCATCTCATGCTTTTTCTCCAGGTTTTACACTTCTCCTTGGTATTTCTTCTCTTTTGGGAGGTTTATTTACCTGTGTGACTTTTGCAGATAGTGTTTGTTTTCTCCATAGTAGCAGCTCTCTGGAGGTGTCAGCCCTTCAATATTTTGGTTTGTTCTAGTCTTCAGAGTAGTAAGTACTCCACATGCTGCTTCTGAGGAGTAACAGCAGAGATGCTAGAAGGGAGGCTGTGATCCTGTGGCTCTGACACATGCTGCCTTTATGACTGTAGGTGTATTGTCACATTTTCTCTTTTCTCACTTTGTAGAAAGGAAAATGTCTGTGGTTACTGCAGCTTATTTTTACAAAATGATTCATCAAATAACTGTGGTTCTCTTTGAGCCTTTAATTTGTAACGCCTCGGTTGCTTCTGGCACTCTGCTGCCTCTGACATTATTCCTAAATTATTACTGAACATCACACACATGAAATACCTTGTGTCTGTGTCCTATATGCTGTTCTCTAAGAAGACACCTCTTAATACTGAAGAAAAAGCCTGTGTATGTGACTTCACTTTCTCACAGAGACACAAAATAGAGCTAACTCTATTAACTCCCACCTTATCTTAGGGGTGTATGATAAAAATGCAATCATGTGGAATTAATCTTAAGGCTTGGATAGTTGTCTCGGAGGACAGACTATCTTAATGACAAGGCAATTGGAAGTGATGATTTAAAGCTAGACAGAGTGAATTGCTGATTTTTAGCTAAGTGTCTGGTGGGATGACATCCCCGTCACGAATGCTGCTGAATGCTCTTCTGAGGAGTGCACTGCTCTAGGATGTGAGACCTGCATTATGCTTCCTCTCTGGATGCACCGTCTGACCTTAAACAAGTCACTTCACTTCTCTGAACCTATTTCACGTGTTCTGATTACATTTCTGTGTTATATTTTCTGATTATGTGTTAGGACAATTTCTTGTAATGTATAGGGATGGCCTGAGTGCAGTATGACCACATCTTGCTTGGAGCGTATGGAAGCTGCTACAGATTTAATTGTAACTGCTCTTCAGAACCTTAATTTTCTATTTTGTAAAATGGTAGTTAGAATACTTCACTTTCTTTTTGGAACCATAAAATACTTTGGAACAAACCTCTGGAGATTTCTAGTCCAAACTTTGCTGGTATCTAGGCTTTCTTAAGGGTTGTGTCCTGTTGTGATTTGAACACCTTCAGGGTGATGATTTCACAACCTCTGAGGTTTCTGTTCCTCTGTTTGACCACCCCATGGTGAAAATTGTTTCCTTCTATGGAGCAGCAGTTTCCCTTACAGCAGCCTGTGATCAACACCTCTTGTCACTGCCAAGTGCACACTGCAAACTCAGGTGCAGATTGTTGTCCACCGTATACCCAGGTCCTTTTCTGCAGAGTTCCTCTTAGCCAGCTGGTATCCAGCCTGTACTTATGTGTAAGGATGTTCTTCCCCCAGTGTATGACTTTGTATAT
Organism: Urocolius indicus; assembly: GCA_013401255.1. NCBI lineage: Eukaryota > Metazoa > Chordata > Aves > Coliiformes > Coliidae > Urocolius > Urocolius indicus. The sequence continues at coordinate 41,103 of WBNH01007876.1, read as the reverse complement.
ATTCTTGTTGATTTACATCAAACATGTCTATAAGTCCTTTGCTCTATCTTGTAAAGGTTTCTCTGAATGGTAGCCCTGTGCTTCAAACTTCATGAGGGTCTTTTTAGTTCCGTTATCCTGGTGCAGCTTTGGAGGTACTGATGAAATATTTTCTGGAGGATCTATGCAGTGTGAATAAGCATGCTTTTACATATCTTTTTGTTTTCTCTTCAGTCCTGATACCATCAAACTCCTCTATCTTCTCAGTAAGTCTTTGCTTTGCTGGAAGAACACCATTAAGTAATGCTCCGTTTATTCATGTTATTATTTAGCCACTGAATGTTATTTTTGTGACCTCATAATGCAAAGTGGGATACACACAGATGATCAATCACTGCATGGAAGTACTTATTGCTTGAGGCTCAAGAGCAGAGACAGATGTGTATGAGACATTATCTCTGTTAGGAGTGAATTTGGGTAGGGAGGAATCTTCTCCTGTGCTGAACCTTACACCTCACTCAGTTATAGAAAAAAAAATGAACCAGACTGAATCTGTAAGTGACAGTGTTGCTGTCTCCTTATCCTCCTCTTTAGGTACTATATCGGTGAACAGCAGACGCACCCCATTCACTGCTAGTGGGGAGAGTGAGATCCTTGATCTGGAAGGTGACATGTACCTCGGTGGGCTGCCTGAGAACCGGGCAGGACTCATCCTTCCCACAGAGCTCTGGACAGCAATGCTGAACTATGGATATGTCGGCTGTATCCGAGACTTGTTCATTGATGGACGAAGTAAGAATATCCGGCAGCTGGCAGAGGCACAGAACGCTGCAGGCGTCAAGTCCTCCTGCTCGCGCCTGAGCACCAAACAGTGCGACAGCTACCCATGTAAGAACAATGCAGTATGCAAGGATGGCTGGAACCGCTTCATTTGTGACTGCACTGGCACTGGCTACTGGGGTAGAACATGTGAGCGAGGTAAGATGAGTTTTCTGACATCTATTCCACAGAGTTGAAGGTATCCAGGAGAACTAGAACGAAATCCATGAGACTTTCCCCTGCTCTTGTTGGTCTCGCCAATGCTAAGTTTCACCACACTAGGAAAAGTTTCTTCTCATTTTCTTCCATCTGTGTTTCATGGGCTTACTTCCTTCATCTACCACTTAACTCCCTAAGCCTTCTGAAGACCTTGCCTTCAGGTTCCAGAGTTTCTTTAAATTAATGTGATTTGTCTCCTAAGCCAGAAAATGCTGCTGCATGTGAGAAGTGTCAGGCAAATTACTGGAAGCAGTACCAAGTGCGAATGTGAGTTACGTAGATTTTTCTTGAATGGGACAGGTGAAGTATCCTAGTTCTGTCTAGTCGTCCTCTGTTTTGTGTGGCAGGATTTTGTTGAGAGCTGCGGATAATGAGATAGTGTTACCAGCAACACCAGGTTCACCGCTGGTAAGACAAATCTGTAGGAGTTGGTGGGAGATTCTCTGTATCTTATGCTTTCTGATTTAATTACTGCTGATTTAAAGACATGATTGGAGAGGACAAGGGGTAACAGACAAAAGCTAGAACACAAAAAGTTCCACTTAAACATAAGGAGAATATTCTTTACTGGAAGAGTGAGGGAGCCCTGGCATAGGCTGCCCAGGGAGAGTGTGGAGTCTCCTTCTCTGGAGGTTTTCAAACCCACCTGGACACATTCCTGTGCAACCTGATCGAAATGGATCTGCTTTAGCAGGTGGTTTGCACTAGATGATCTCTAGAGGTCTCTTGCAACCCCTACGATTCTGTGAGATATAAGGCACCAGTAAATGCTGTTGCAGGCAGAGAAAGTATATGTGTTCTATGTCACACTAAGGTAAGATACCTTAGCATCTTACATATTACTCAAAGAGCAGATGGTTCCATGAATTGTTTTTGTCCTTATTGCGCTGGTGCCACCCTCAGAATGAGGTGAGTGATTTAAAAAAAAAAAAAAAGGAGGGACTAAGATCACTTAGAAAAACAAAATACTCCCTAAAGGATGTTTTCTTCTATTGAAATTGATATTTCTGCTAATATTTGACCATTAGCACTGAATTCTGGCTGAACTGCACTCACAGTACACCCAAGAATTGACTGTAAACCATTAACAGAGTCTTAGAGCTTTCAGTTCCTTTTTTTATTACCTTTCTTGGCACCATGGCCTAATGGTCAGTTATAGCATGTGTCTTAGTATTGAAAGTTCAGATATTTTTGAGCCTCTGACATAAATATTTGAGAATCTCCCCCTCAGTGTCTCCCCTGTGCATTTTTTAATATTGATCATACTACCATGCTACTTATGAGAAAGAACATGAGTGAGGTACAGTGCATAAAATATTAGGCAGAATGGAGATTTATAATTCATTCACTCTACAGGGATTTTCTCTGCAGGAAGTTTGTGTACAGACCAAAATTCTTCCTATAGACCAAATGGGGTTTTTTAGGTTATAAAGCACAAAATCTATGATCATTCATAAAGCTTCTCACAGACAGCAATTTGTAGCATGCTGCCCTAAGCAGCAATAGTAGTTAATTGCCAGTGGTCCTTAAAACAGATGAAGCATCAACGCTGCCATCTGTGAGGACATGGGTGAAAATGTAAGAATCATGGGCTTTGGCTATACCAATGTCAGCTTAGCAGTTTTCTTTTATAGACCACATTGGATTAGAAGATTCTGGAAACATCTGAGGTTTTCTCATCTACAGCTTTGGGAAGTATTATCTCTAATAAATGTGTGATTTTCGCTTCCATGAATGAAAGTACTGCAAACTCCCTATGAAATTTCTCATTCTCATGATCTGACACCCAAGGATTATGGCAAGTCCTGACTTCAGCTGCCCTGTGGTCCAAATGCTGTTGGAAGGAGAAAAGTCGAGACTGAAACTGGAAAGGAATCAAAGAGAGAGATGCTGCTATGTTATGGTGGCACTTCTGCATAGTGACTAAAGAACTGCCATGGGACCACAGAGAGCCAGGCTGGAGCATAAGGGGAGAAAAAAGGCAGGCTATCTCTTTTAATAAGAGGCAGCTATTGACCCATTTTTCCAGTCTGCCATCTGTTATGTGAGAAGGGCTGTCTCCCTCACCTTACTTAGTCCTTAAACTTCGGTCCCATTAAAATAGAGGAGTGTAATTCTTGGAAGGATTTTGCAGCCCCAGGATGTAGGTTAAAGGGCTAAGTGGCAGAGGAGCCTAGAATAAAGGATCTTCTATGCTTGTTGGCTGCCAGAAAAATCACTCACAAAGCAAAGCATGTACTTAACATTTAGTTAGGATACTAAAAATACAAAAGACATACAACTCCAGGGAGAGAAGCTGGTGATTTATTTGTTGTTGATGGTAAAGTCTATCTCCCTCCTTCCAGATATAACATTTCTACATTTATAACATTGTATTTCTCATACATTTTATATTTTTCCATATGAAGTGCTGTTAGACATCTAAAAGGGACTTGAAAAGGAAATGGACTGTGTGATAGTTAAAAAAGAAGTTTGGGTTCTCTAGTCATGGTGGAACTATGCAAATAGATAGAACACTTGGTATGTCACCTATATCTAAAGCCTGTGGGAGTTTGTCCTGTCAGTGAAACAACACCTTTTTATATTCAGTAAGTTACATTGGAAGCAGCAGACTTTGGATGCAATGATCTGCTCAGGTAGTAAGTCTGTACAGATGAAGAAACCTTGTGATGGCTGCAGTTTGATATGGCACAGAGTGGAGAACTGTTTCCAAGGCCTCAAATTCAATCTTAAAATTTCAGTGTCTTATCTACTATTCAGTATTTGTCATGATGTAAGCAGACAAAGGTGTTTTCAGTCTTAAAGTGGCATAGCTTCTAAGGGTAATGTAGTGCCTCCTTGAAATTGAAAATTTCATCAAAGAAATGGCTTGAGCCATGGCAAAGACCAGTTCATGTCTGATCTGACTTCCACCCACTATGGGATATCCCAGAGTGTCAGAAATGATGTCAGGACCACTCTGATTCTTTTAGTAACTGTATGTTTTTCCCCTACTAACTAGGGAAAAATAGTCTTGAGAGACAAATTATGAAGGCTTCTGTCAGGTATACTAACATTCAAGTCCTTGATGTTTCATCCTCAGAAAGACCGAAACAAATAATTCACCTAAACAAGACCATCTTCCCTCTTAATAAATTTCCTTTGATCTGCTTGTGAGACTGTGTTTCTCTCCAGTTCTGTAGCCAGTGGCAGAAGGAGGAGATGAAAGTGCAATGGAATTCATAGGCTATACACGGTCAATGCTAGGCTGTGAGGCTAAGCAAAGGCAGCAGCCAAATGCTGGCAATTGCCTAGATGTTGACCCCATCTGACACCTTCCACCAGAGGCTGTTCTGACCAGGCAACGTCCCCTTTAGTTATTTGTTTTTTTAAATCCTTGAGCTTCCCATTTTCTGTCATCTTTACATAATGGTTCTCTGGTACCCAGTCTAATTCAGTGTGGCAATGTTGCAAATGATATATTAGCAGAGCCTTTTTGAGTCACCATTAAAATCACAGAGCTGCTGTAAACACAGCATTCGGACAAGTTTCTGGAAATTCACAGATTCCACAGTAGCTGTAGGAAGGGAGTGGTGGTGTGGCTGTCCATCAGGAAATAAGATGCAGATGGCTTTACAAGTGGCATGAACTCAAAATAGTATTATGACCTCCTGCTTTAGATACCTTGGATAAGTACTCCAAGATTCAAAAAGTAGAAGCCTGGCAATGGGGACATGTGCTAAATGTCTATGCAGTCAGTGGAGGAAGATAGTTGCTTCTCAGGAATAACACAATCTGCTTGCCTCCTTTTGTTGATTTACTTGTCTCCTTTTATCGATTATGTGGAGATTCTGGCCTGATAGTTGATTATTGCTGAACTCAAGAAGGTAATTCCTGCACTCCTCTTATATCTGATTAGAGTATATATGGTGGAGACAAAGATCTAATCATGCCAGAAAGACTCCCAAAGTGAAAGACAGTTTTTGGGTATCTCTGAAATGGCAGGAACTGAAGTGGATTTCTGATGGAAGTTATGATTTTAAGTATATATGGAGGGTTTATACTGGGTTTGATAGGTCTTGAGTTGTGGAGTGTTGGATGTTAGGAAAAAAAAATCCTTGGAGCTTGTACCCTTGGTAGTATTTAGTCATTCTCCCATCCTAGGTTTTTTGCAATAATAAGAGTATCTGAGAACAGTGTCTGCAGTGTTGCCACTCTGTTCCATGAGTACCTTGTTCCAACAGATCTGTCTTTTGCTAGTTAATTTGAAATAAGGAGCATAAAATATCTGCAATCTATGGGAATACTTCCCAAATGCTTTCTCTTCAGATGTAGGACAGGCTTTGAGATTGACAAAAAGGATCCTCCAATGCAGTGGGTAGCACACTTCCCCCTGTTGAATGTGTTACGTTGCAAGTCTTGTGAGCAAGAAGGGCTGGAAGGCTGTTAGAGACATGCAGGAGGATGGGTCGGTGCAGCTACTGTGGAGGATCTTTAGTGCTTTTAAGTACTTGATATGTTCTGTGTTCTTTGACTTTTGGTTTGTTGGTATTTGACATCAGTTGCAGCATTAGGTCACTGAAGCTCTCAATTAATTGCACTTAGTGTGTTAGAGGCAGGATTTGGGATCTGACTGATAGAGGATGATGTACTTCTCTGTGATTACAAAGCTCTTCCTCACAACCCATGGACTTTTCTGAAAATGACCCCAAAGCCCTGGCATTAAACAAACAGGAGGAGGGCAATGTGTGTTGTATTCACATTAGCTTTTTTTTCTGTAGCTGCAGTGAAAATGCCATGGGCTCAAAAAGGTGCATGAGGTCTACTCTTCTGTGGATCCTGACAGCTGTCTGCATGCTTTTCTTCTACTGAAACATTGAGTGGGACTAAACAAGGCAAAAGCCTTGGAAGGACACAATGAAAAAAACAACTGAAAATCAGATTGGATTAGGCCAATAAAAATCAAATGTTGATTACTCACCTTTTAATGCCTTCTCCTACGTTATTGCCTTGATAGGAGGTTTTGGTTTCTTTTAATTAAGAAATACATACTGATAATATTGGAAAAGCTAAGTTGGCATGAGACTGCTGGCCATTTAAGGCTGAAAAAAAAGACATCGAGGTTTAGATTTTAAACCTTTTAAGTCAATTGCTCAGAAATGGAAATAGCCTGGGGCCTTTCCAAGTAAGGAAAAAAAAAATCTTGTTCCAGCCCTTTCTCTTTGCTGAGCTTCGCCTGATATTCATTGCAGCAAGGCAGAGATGGTCCACTGCTGTTCTCCCAAGGGCTGGAACCAGTGTCTCTTTCTGTTTGGGTTTACTCACAGATGGATGATTTACATCCTGAGCAAACCAGGCTTCTTTTATGTTTTGTGGCATACGGTTTGTGAACAGCACTGTACCTGTTATTGGCAATGCTGATGTTGAGCATCAGGCTACACATTTTATTATTTGCCAGGTACCTTTATAGCAATGTTTGCTAAGATCAGTTTAATGACAACACACATGCCCATTATGTATGCGATAAACAGAGATGTTATAAAATTACTGGTAATAGGAAATGCTACAAAACCATTTACTATGTGGTTGAAGTGCTGCATGCTTTGCTGTCTCAAGCACAGGTAGCAGCATAGATTTTAATTTCATTCTTTTTAGTGAAGAGTTTTGATGATGATTATGTGTTTGTAAATTTGTTTTAAAAACTCTCAAATACATTGATGCTTTTTTGACTGTCCAGATCTTCTGAGTCTGCAGTGTAGTGCTAAATATCTGCTGAGAATAGATCTTTTTAAAGGACTCATGGTTCCCAGAGGTGCTGGCTACGTTAGGAGAAAGGCATTTGCTGCAGTGTTTTAATGCTTTTAATCCCTGCTGGATCTTGAATATTCAATGACTTTAGTAAAGTCAAAATATCAGAAACATTTTTATGATTTCATGAGATAAAGTAAAACATGTTAGAAATTGAAGGTCTGTTTTAGCGCTCATCTGTTTATTGACCTACTAGTACCAGGTAGGTCCCTATTGTACCATTTCCCAAAATGTCTTCAAACTGTGGAGAAAAGATTCCTATCTGAGTTTAGAAAAAGAGCTCACACAATCCCTTCATAACCATTTTGATTTGTTCCTCACTAATTTTTCAGTAAGGCACATTAAACATGATCTGAAGCATGTTAGCTTTTGCTAGGACATTTTTGAGAGAAGTTTCTTTTCTCATTTTCGTGTCCATCTGTAGTGCCTGTGGCTGTTCTATGTTTGGCCCAACAGCTACTACTGCAGTATATGCTGTGCACAGTTCAGCTCAAGAACCAAAGGCCTCACCTTTCTGTGCTTAGCTCCCTCCTATTTCTTCCTAATGATTGGATGTCAGAGCAGAAGGCTTCTGTTGGGTCCGTAAGTGCAGATTATTCTACTTGTGTTAGGCATGTGTATGTTCTACATCTTTGCTTCCTCTCATTGCCTACCATGTTGGACTTCTGTGCTAACATCCAAACAATTCCCAGGATATGCTAGCTCCTGTAAGGGCAATGCAGTCAAGGAGAGGCTTGTAAGGGCAGAGAAACAATATGAAGGAATAATTCCAGTCTCTCACTTCTGTGGATTTATATTGCAATCCTTTCCACTCATCAGAACTTTATTGTGCATAGATGTATATATTCAGTTAAAAGCCACTATGAATATATGCTGTTTTCAGGACAAGTGATGGCATTTGTTACTTTGTAATGCCTTTGTGATATCCTCAGTAGAGTGTGCAGTTAATTTTGCAGTCACATTGATTGCATCTTTTTGGAAAAAAAAAATAATTTCATGGTGTTTAGGCTGTTGAACTTCAACTTCGAAGAGTCTCATTGATGTGCCAATCTCCAACAGCATCTGCTGAGCAGCTGGAAAATCTGAGACCGTATAAAAATCAACTTATTATCTCTTCTATATTTTATAAAGACACGGGTATGATTTTTAATCTGTGTGTTCTTTCCTGTTTCCTTATCCTATTTCCATCATCATATGCTCTTGATATTTAAGGCCACTCCTGCCTTCCATGCTGCATGTGAATTTTTTTAGTACTCCAGGTGCTCTTTATCTTATCTGAATATGGTAATTGATGGCACAGAAGAAGATAATTTCTGCTGTTTTTCTCTAAACTTCTGTGGTTCTGCCTGTTTATTGCTGAATGTAGCTTTCATAAGGTCCTCCCAGTTCAAGAAACATGATTTTCCAAAACTGTGTTGGATTTTGTGCTACTGTCAGCTCATGTAAAGAGCACTTGAACAACTAAAGATGCAGTTGATGGATGGCTGAATAAGAGCATTTGGTTAATGCTTTTTAGTATCATATACTTTTGTTAGTGCAAGCTGCTTCTACAGGACTAATATTGTAGTGACATATTTATTTATCTGCTGATTTATATGTGTTAGTTCAGAACAATGGCTGGGCCTTAATACAAACCACAAAAATACTCCCTATCTTATAAGTCAAGACACAGTGCTGCTCAGATAACTCTCAGATTAAAGGACATCTTGTCATAGCAGGTCAGTTTTGCCTGAATCACACTGTATCAGGGGAAGGTAGAATTTACTTAAAACTATGATCAGCTGAATTGGTAAGTCACCATGAAGAGAAGAGATACTTTTTCACCATCTCATCCTAGCTTTCCCAAGTAACTCTCAGAAAAAAACCCCATATAATGGCATGTCACATGTATGATTCAGAATGGCCTTGCTTACTTTGAGTATGCACTCTGTCTGTTGTGGTCTACCAGGTGCTTAGAGATGAACTGATGACACTGAGTGCAAGAGTTGCTTTAGACTCCTTGGTATCTTTGAGTCTCTTATTGCTCAATGACTGATCTCAGTCCTCGTGGCTTCATACCCCCCTCCCATTCCATACCTTCAAATCAGACCACTTTGTGTTTCTGCTGAGACTGCCAATTGTCCCTACAATTAATGTGAATATCTTGATACATTGGCCAGAATAAAGTAGAGTCATTTGTCATGAAAAAGTATTTCCAATATTTAAAATTACTATATAGACCTTGGAGATGTTATCTGTGAAATTAGCTTTCTCTATCTCTCTACTTTGCCCAGTTGAAGCCATCAAGCTGAAAGGCAGGCACTGGCACAGGGCATTTTCTATCTCATTTCTTCTCTATTCATCTCAGGGGGAGAGCAAAGACTTGGCGTTTGTGATGCTCCCTTAATTGACTCTCTCTCCATGTGGAGATAGGCAATCACCCCTTGGAAAGTTTGATTGATCACATGAGGCTATTATGTGATATGGAAAGAATATGCAAAAACACAGGCACCACCACAAGCATGGAAAGATCCTACTCAGTGGTGTATACTGGCTCACCTAGATCTCCTTGGTTTGTCTGCCTTCTCTCATATGCAGTTAATCCACGGAATAGCTCACAGAGTGGTCCTGGGGAATCTGCCACTACTAGGTTCCAGACTGTGAGGTATGGCTCTCCAGGGGGAAATCTTTCTCTCTCACTCTGTTAAAGGGCCTGAGAATGCGTAGTGGAAAGATAATTTTCATCATCTTTATTTGCTTCCTTACCAGCACATTCATTTTTTTTTTTTTTCTGGGCAATTGAGAGCAAAAAGGTTAAAGCTGGGAGATAAGGTACAGAAGAGGGAAACTATCATGATAAATCAAATCTTAATACAAGTTTCAGAGTGACTTTCTGCTTGGTGATGATTATAGGTTCTAAATATGTGGATAGGTAAAATGTAAAACTCAGGAGATATCTATCACATTAGTGCAAAAGTTGTCCCACTAAAGAGATACAGCAGCAAGGAGGAGGTACATGACACTAAGCCTCATAATATGTGTTGTCTCACGATGCTTTCCATTTTTAATGGCCTGCAGGTGTGGACTTCTGAAGTTCTGCCTGTAAAGGCACAGTCCTCTTGTGGTCAGCCTGAGCCCTTTGGGAAGGGGTTTCCTACCATCCTAATCTGTGTTCTTGTAAGCAACAGCATTTTTCCATTTCTGAACAAGAAAGGATTGTAATCCTTCGTGTTGTGATACTACTGGAGAGAGCAGAAGGACAGGGGAGGTTAGAAGAGATTACTGTTGAAAGTTGTATCGAAGCACCAGAGTTTAGGATTCAAATGGAGTATGTAGAATCAGACTTTTAAACCTAACAGTCGCAATACCCACAGGCCCCTCTTCAAACTGCTGCAAAAAGAAAAAAAACACAATATTTTAAATGGTGAATTTTCATCTACTACCTTTCATTAAATGAGTAAAAATGGAAAATGACAATTCAGCCCTCAGCTGAAAAGCATATTAGATTGACAGCTCTGGGAGTCTTAGACTTGTGCTGGGAATGAGAAATGTATATGGAGTAGCTATCATTATATACCTTATTCATCTCTTGGGGGAATATTTGCATTAGAGATTAGAAGGTAGGTCAGTCTTCCTGGCCTGCCTGGTCTTTGGTAGAGCGGCAAAGTATAGTGGTAAAAGGAGGAACTCTTTTTCTATAGCTCTGATTTCCTCTCTGTTGCTTTTGTGACTGCTGAATTGAGGCTGCTTAGTTCACACAGCCCAGGGAGCAGAGCAAGGGTGTCCCAGGTTTGGTGGGGATAAGGATACCCCAGAGGCATGGCCGGGGCATTGGCTACCGCATGATATCATGGCTGGAGCTCAGGGCAGCTGCAGGGGCTGAGTGCAGGGCTGCGGGCGGGGAGTGATGACACCAGCATGACTCCTTTGCTGCAGCTCATGGCCAGCATTGCAACTGCTTATTCTCCGTGGTGTTCTATTCAATTGGCCCTGTCTCAACCCAAAAAACTCTAGAATTTTCTCTTGATTCTCCTACCCATCCTGATGAGGTGGGGAAGAGTGAGTAACACTGTGGTCTGGTTATTGTTAGCCAGGGTTAAACCACCACAGTGTTTTTGCTGCCCAACATTTGGCACGAGGGTTACGAGGAGTTTGAGATAAGGATTGCATTTGGGAGCTGGAATTTGCAAAACATGGACTGAATGATGTTAGAATGGAATGATTGTGGAGAATTTTGGTTTGTTTCAATTGTGAAGGGATGAGGGACAGATTATATGTAAACTGTCCACTTTCGTTCGGTGTTGTGATGGTGTTATTTTTCATTTGTAGTGTGGTGAATTCATTTTTGTTTTTGTGAGTGAAGATTGTGAAAGTTGTGTGATAAATGTAGATTTTTAATGATAATTCTTAAATACATGATTCAAAGACACGAGAGGTGGAATATAGTGATTTTTCCTCTGCAAGTTTTTGGTAGCGGGGGAGGGGCTACAGGGGTGGCTTCTTTAAACAAAGATCTGCCAGAAGCTTCACCCACTGCTCCAACATGGATCATCCATGGGGAGAACAGTCCTTCAGGTACCGACTACTCCAGCCTGAGTCCCTCAAAGGATCCCCCACTTGTAGCCTGGGGAGGACCCCACACCAGAGTGGATCTCTGCTCTCTGGTAGCCTCCATGGACTGCAGGGGCACAGCTGCCTCATCATGGTCCTCAGCACAGGTCACAGAGGAGTCTTTCTTTCAGGGTCTAAGAACCCTCCTTCTCCATTGACCTTGGTGTATGTGGAGATGTTTTCACATTCTCACTCCCTGTTGTTGTGACTGTTTAGCAACTGCTCAGCAGCTTCTTCCACTTCTCAAATATGTTATTTACAGAGGTGTTACCTCAGTCACTAATTGACCAGGCCTTGGTTCACTGCGAGTCTATCTTAGAATTGACTGGCATTAGCCCTGTCAGCAACAGGGAAAGCTTCTGGCAGCTCTTTGTTTAAAGAAGCCACTCCTGTAGCCCCCTGCTACCAATAACCTGGCCCAGGCAAAACTACTGCAAAGGAGTTCTGAGCTGAGCAGAACCACGTGGATTGTGTGCTGCATGTATCATCTGCCATGTTAGGACAAGATTTTGTCCTGACTAAGTGATTGGCATATAGACGTGTCCTTGCTAAATAGTGAGAGGAATTAAGAATACAGGAGACATCTCAAATGTTTTATAGTTTTTATTGTTGTGGTTGTGTTTGTTTTATTTTTTTTAAAAAAATCTTTGTTAGGAATGTTTGTGACTGAAAGAATAGTGAGGTCAAAGAAGAGTCTTTTGACATATTGTAGTGGATTTGCATGGGCCAGGTTTTGCTGTCGGTGGGTGGAGTGGAGCAACAGGGTGACTTCTTTAAACAAAGATCTGCCAGAAGCTTCCCCTGTAGCTGACAGGGCTAATGCCAGTCACATCATAAGAAATTTCAGAAGTCCTTACCCTAGTCTCAGCACACAGAGCCTGATACCTAGACATGGAAGCTTAGCAATTCACCGCTTAGTCGTGGGAGGAGACAGGTTTTTATCATTTTGTTACTATCTCTCCAATGAAGTTCTTTTCCGTTGCAGTCTGTCTTTCTGATGTAAATCACAAAAGTCACTGCTACTCCATTTCTGCTGGTCAGCTCTCATGTTCAATTTGTGCAAATCTCCTTTTTTTAATATTTGCATTTGATTGTTCTGTCCTCTTGGAGGACTGACTAGCTCTGAATTTTAGTCTTTCTCTCCCTGTCAAGTATTACTGGAAGATGATTGAGTGCTGCAGCCAAGGTGCCTGCCTCAGGGCTGTGTTTTTAATAATTGTAGCTCTTCTTCTTGTTGAACATAGGGTTGTTCAACTGAGGATGTGGGTAAAGTATGGCACAGGTAGCAGCTGACAGTTGACTAGTCTCATTCTGATGCTGGGAGCACCTCTGTGTTGGGAAGAAGCTGCCATTGGCCACTTTGTTGAAGGGGATGGATGTTATTCAGAGTTCAGCAGGATGGAGATTCACTCCTGTCCCAGTTTGTCACTCTCCTTTTTACTGAGGCAACATTGCAGTTCTGTATCTTGTTCAAACCATATATGTAATTTCTGTAAATCTTGATGATTCCTTCTGCGAACTCAGCTTCCAGTCTGATCAAATTTCATTTCCTGTCTGGTGCAGAAGAGCAAGGAATCTTGGAATGTGGGAAAAGGAGACAAGAGAAGGAATAAATAGAACTTTATTGGACAAAAGGATGATGTCTTCTTTTTTGTTTCATTTTATAGCCTCCAACCTTTTCAGGTCAAGCAATTAAGCAAAACAAAAAAGATTAAAGAGAAACAATTTATCTTGCTATTTTTAAAATGTCTCACATTGGTTTTTTTTTTTTTCTTTTTATAAAATTTAAATTCAATGGCACTTGTGCTACTTAAAAGAAAAAAAAATCAAAACAACGAAACTGCACAAATGGCCATGTCAAAGATTAATGAATCCAGCAGACAGAAGGACTTGTGTCCAAATAAAAAAGGCAAAAAAGTGTAGGCTGGAATTGATATTGACTATGAAACATGCACAATGCTAATGGACCTGCAGAAGAAACAAGAACATTGCAGCCATAAAGTGAAAACCTGATCTGCTGTGCATACAGATGAGAGTGGGAAAGACAGTGATTTTATGAGCCTGCTTTTGCACACATGGCCTCTTGAGCTAACCTGCTTATAAAGTCAGAGTGACAGGATGTAGATTAGCAATCAGCATCCTCATTTAGCCATTTCTCCCCCGGTTGATTTACACTGCTGTGATTTCTCTTTCCTTTTGTCTTTTCCTGCTGGCTAGGGACCGTTTGCTAAACCCATCTATTCTCTTTTACACTATTTATTAGTTTTATAGTGTTTTTTTTTTTTTTTTTTTTTTCCTGAGAGAAGCCATAAAAGTTAAAATTATGATAATTTACCCTTCTTTGTGTGTATATGTTTGTGTTTCCTATAGGTCATATCCTAGTCTATGCTACCAGCCAAGCCTCAGTCAGTGAGTCTTCCAGGAGAACCAGCTTTGAAACAGCTGCCATATCCCTTCTGCTGAGAGTTGCTTTTTCCCAGACAACCCATCGCTCAGCTTAAGGCGGGATATTAGCCTGTATCACCTTGATCAATGTACTTCATCAAAGGATTGATCAACAAAGTCCTATTAAAACTATGTGGCACTCAGCTTTTTTTTTTCTCTCATGTAGATCCCTTAAAATGGAATATCCTTTAGGTGCAGAAGAGATTGTGCATGCCAAGAGCTGGAACTCAGCATCTGTTTGGGTGCCTGTATGTGGCTGTGTACTATGTTTTTTCCTGCTTCATCATTACTCCTGGGTTACACACGCGAGCAACGTCTTGGTGAAGGGTACATAGGAGGGCTTCAGGGCAGGAAGGAAGACCACCCAGGTACAACTAGGAGGGGATATATGAGGGTCCTGGTGTTCAACTTGTTTATGGGACTGAGATGTGTTCAGCACTAAGATGAGACAGAAGTGAGTGAACTGTAACCCATCTGAAACTGTTGATGAGACAATTGTTGCATATTGGCTGTAGATTTTTGACTGTTCTCTGCCATAGTCATGTGAGGCATGCCAAGTCTTGCAATGTTACCCCTCTTTCTGTAGAAGCCAGAGATGTAGTCTCAGGTGGGTTTTTTTTGTATGCTTGCAAACAGATAGCATGTGGGAAAGCCTTCAAACAAACAAAGAGGCAAGGTCATAACTGAGAGAAAGCCAGTAAGGTGCTGACCTCTCTACTTGTCTTTGAGCTATGAGAGTAAACTAAATAAATCCACATTAAACTGTTTACAAGGTTGCAAAATGATAATCCTTTGTAAATAAATACTATTTTTGCATATATGCATATTTTCAAAAAAAGAGATGGATATCAGTATCATTTTATGTTTTGGGAAACTGTGATATAGAGTAATTAAGATACCTACAGTAAGATTCATGATTACAAAAGTAATTAGCCACAGACCTGGGCTGAGGGAGTTGCATTTACTTTACTGGGATTTAAATGTCTGAATCTAAGATATCAGATAATGTAGTCATTAGAGTCTTAGGTCACTAAGCTACTGTTTCCACATTGAAGGAGCTATCTGATGCCTCTAAAATAATACTTGCAGATCTCTAAAGACATGGTGATATAGTCCTGGGATATTTGATTAGAAGCTTCTAAAGATAAGTACTTATATACTGTGATATGATAGAAATAATTCATATCAGAACCTGAGTTCCTTCATCTCCTCCTCCTCTCCTGTTTTCCCACTCAGAAGAACAGTGATGAATCACTTTGGCCTTTCAGCCATGCAGTAATGAAAAGCTGATTACCATAAAGCTCCCCACGGGTCAACCTCTCTCTTATTGCACTCTCTCAACTATCATTCCCTGTGTGCCTGGCCAGAATCCAGGGGACTCAGCTAATTAATGCATGAAGGAAGTTAGTAAAGATGTGCTTATGAGACAAAACTAAAGTACAAGCCTTAACGTAAGGAACAAATGAACGTTAAGGAAGTGTTATCTGTCAGTGAGAGCTAAAACACATAGTGATTTCCTCTGGAAAAACAGAGGTAAAAAGCACAGTGAATGCTGTTACTTGGAAATCTTTGCAAAGCTGACTCACAGGTGCTGTTCAGAAGGTTATGTTGAACTGTATCAGGCATGGAGCACCCCTGTCCTAGAGTGTGTGCAGTCCAATTTGCTCTACCAGGCTCCCCGCTGAGTGCTCCACTGGCAGTATCTGCAGGTTAACTATTTGAGCAGGGACAGCTGGGTCATGTAAATTCAGCATTACTGCTGGGCTAATGAGTAAATTTGTTTGGGGCTTCTCACAAAGCAAGCCTTCAGATCTGTGTGGAACATCACTAATTCAGTGCCTCACAAAGTATATAATATAGATATGCCTTGGAATTCTCATATTGACTTATATCACTGCAGACAAGTTTTGAGTTATTTTTGCCCTACCTTCACCAGCTGCAAAAAACCCCAGATACTTGATACTTTCCAAAGTCATTCAAGAGTTGCAAAGTGAAAATATCATGAATAGTGAAGAGCTTCAGTTCTAGGATGAGAAAAGTTGAAGACCAGCAAAATGTTAATTTTTGTTAATTTTTGTCCTTCTGTTTCATAGTTTTTCTTGAGCTTAATGGACATCTTGCCCTGAGAACAGGTAGAAGACCTGATCTAGTGATTGATATTTATTTTGGTGTTATATAACTAATTTTCTTCTCATTTTTGGTTGATGCATAGTATCTAATTTCTCACCAGTATAGAAATGTGGGTAGCTTTTGGGTTTGTGTATTAAAGGTTTGAGTCCCCAAAAGAACAACATTGCCCAGATCACAGTCTTTATTTAAAATCCTTAAAGGTCAGAGATTTTCTTTAAAAACAGCAGACTTTCTTTCTTGTGCTACTTTTCTATATCTGCAATGCTAATGCAATCCTTGTGTGGTTGTTGGGAGACAGGGCTGGATTTTTTTTGAGATGTACAAACAACTTTTTATAAATCAAATGCCATAATGTTTAAGCCACTCAAAGGGAAAAAAACTTTCTAGTTTTTTTGGCACTGAAAAGGTAAAATTATTCATTGCCCTTTATGAAGCACTAAACAAATGATGAGATTTTGTATGGTGTATCAGCTATTGGTTGAATGTATTTAACTCGATAGTGATATGAGATTTACAGAGCACACAAGAAGGAAGCCTTAAGTAGTTTTACCCATTGACCTTTGCCAAGATAATAAGCCTGAATATCAAGTCTTCACCAGTTAAATTGTGTACTAATGAAGTGACATTGGATACACAGCTACAGGCATGCTGATAAAAAGTATTCATAGTCACATGAGTAGAAATGTATGTTCCAGAAATGTGAGTACAAAAAGTGTGTTTCCTTAACACGCTTCCATGACTATTTCTTATTTAGAATCTTAGAATGGTAGGGGTTAAACGAGACCTTTAGAGATCATCTAGTCCAACCCCCTTGCAGAAGCAGGGCCGTCTAGGTCAGGTTTCACAGGAACTCTCCAGGTGAGTCTTGAAGACCTCGAAGGACTGAGACTCCACACCCTCCCTGGGCTATTTAAAAATTATTTTAATTAAAAAAATAAAAAAAAAAGTCTAAAGAGAGTGCTGTCAAGCAGCTCAGCCTGAAATCTAACAATATGAAGGAAATTGGGGAAAAAAAAAGTTGAAATACAGTCAGGAGACTGAAGGGAGGAATTGTGGAAAAAGAGAAGAGTACAGTTAACTTGAGAGGAGGATGATGAATCAGCTCTGATGGGAGAAATGCCTTCCCAAGGAATGGGAACTGTTTAATGAAGCTCACAGAACACTAACTGTGGAATATTCGGTTAAATTAAGAAGAGAAAAATGTGAATAACTTAGACAGCACTCTGATACTGAGCTGTATTTCATTTTCATTTCATTTGTTATAGGAGGAGTGCTTGAGAAAGGATGGAAATCCCATCAGTTAGACACAGAAAATTAGGATGGCTAAACCAGCAGAGTATGGCCAGGCTGCTATATGCTTTAATGAACTATGCTTTGTAAGGGAAAAGGAAGGGAAAGGAGCTTCATGATCCATCCAGCTCTTCTGTTTATAGCTTGTATGGATCTGTAGAATTTATGGCTCACAATTATGAAAACCTAGAAGTGTCTTCCAGCTTCAAAAGATGTATTTTCTTTCTATATGTTAATGATTTTATATGTTTTCCCAATTAGTGAGAATGTGAATAAATGTATAAGATATGCTAGGTACTGATTCCCAAAGCATATTTTGTTTGATTCTTACTGTAATTACTTATTATAATAACTCAAATTCAATTAGGAAGGGTGGAATAGTTTATTGTGTAAAAATAACAACATTTTGATACTTAGCTTCTTTGCTAGATCTTAAATAATTGTGGAACAAGCTCTGTGTTTAGGCAAATTAGAAAATAATATTATGTAACATATGTTACAGCATCGGCTAAGAAAAGAATGTCTTTAAAGAAGGTATTGTCAAATGCACTGTAGGAGAAAGCTGCTGCCAGAAAACTTCAAATCTCAAACTCAGATCTCAGTTAGAAGAGATATGCACAGACTCATATGAGAAAGAGAAGCACGAGAAAGTGCAGCACATGTCCAAGATCTTTCCAGGTTGCTGGTAAAGGAAAGCCTAGTGTAAGGCTTATTCTCTCTAGCCAGAGTATGGGTCAAAACAAGTAAGTGCAGTAGTAGCTGGTGTGGGTTTGTTTTTGTTTTTTGTTTTGTTTTTTTTGTTGTTGTTGTTGTTGGTTGTTTGTTTTTTGTGGTTTTTTTTTTTTTTTTTTTTTGTTGTTGTTGTTTTTGGTTGTTTGTTTTTTGTGGTTTTTTTTTTTTTTTTTTTTTTTTTTGTGTGTGTGGCAGATAGAGGACAGAGTCTTTTCTGATTGCCTAACTGACACCTCAAGTATTGCCTATTAGCATAAAAACCACCGCCGCCACCAAAGGCATAGCTGCCATTTACTTCACTTGCATTTAGTCTTGCTCTGTTGTGGACTTTGCTTGTTCTTTGGCAAATAAATTACATTCTGATGCATAAAAGTAGTAAATCCTGACAAATATCAGTGTTGCCCTGTGTAGTGTTTAGGGGCTAATCAGCACTTTGAGTAAAATCCCAAAACCTAAGTTATGTGCCTATGGTGTGAAGAGGCCATTAAGTACATACAGTGTTCATGACAGCCAGCACACTACCAGTGACTGGGAGGATGCAGAGACAGGTATCAGGTAGTCAGTAGTGCATGCCAAGTAGAAGATGTGGCAGTCCCCCTTCCTAGGTGTTTGATCTGCTGCAACCTTGAGCTCAATGCTTCCATAAACATGAAATTCACATTCTAAAACTTGCTTCAAGATTGCAACTCTAAATAGCATCGTATGTGGTCATACAGCTGCAGTGTGTTGATGAGGCATCTTCGCGTTCTGCCTAGTTACTCTGCTTTTACATGCCCTTCTTTCTGTTAAACAGAAACTCCTTTATTGCCAGACTCTAAATTGCTTTCAGTTCTGTATCTTGGTCTCACCACGTGTCTAATAGCTCACAGGATGTCTTCTGCTCTGTCCAAGAGTTTTGCAAATGCACCTAGATTCCGGTAATCTTTATGTTGGCAACCTTGTACTTTTGAGCAAGTGTTGGTGCCATGTTTCAATAAAAGCTGTGAAAGTGTGGGAGCTTCTCACACTGGATATGTATTATTGTGGATTTTTTAAATTAGATTGGTAGTGTTCTGTTGAGCTGTGTCAGGAGTGAGTGAGAAAAGCACTGTGATTTCCTCTTCCAGATGCAGATGAAATCAGGGAAGTATGACAATCCCACATCAATCCTGCTGGTTTTGGTGCCTTTGTTGGAGCACAGCTGTGCCCAGCAGCTGGTCTGGAGTCAGGGAACTAGGAAATTTGCACAGTTAGCAGATATAAATAGAGACTCTGAAACTATGAGAGATGCTTAACTCTGCAGTAAATAAATCCTAGTCCAAATAAAAGGCTAATTGGAATCTTAAAAAACTGTCTTCTGCCTGAATTCTGCCCCTTTTGAGTCTCTATTTATCTGCAGAATTTTAAAGAGAAACAGGTGTTTCTCTTTTGTATAGTGTCTCACCATCTATGTTTCAAGTGATGTCGAGTACTGTCCCCTTTCCTTTAGAGATTTATTTTTAGGCTTGTGGTTTATTTTCCAGTTTCCAAAGGAATTATTGACCTTTTCATTATTTTGATTTTTTTGATAGTCTGATAATTGTTTTCAGGGTCTGTCTGATGAAGAGTCCAACAAGGAGGTAGCAGTTATCTCCTGGATCATCCAAAAGAAGGAAGCAGCAGCCCATGTTTGGTGGAACAGTTGTGTCCCTGCACTGCTGTGGCTTTGCAGTGAGACATTGGATGCACTGGCTCCAATTTGTCTCAGTTCCTCCCGTGAAAGGACAGTTCAAAATGTATTTCTGAGGGCATCTTAATGCTTTCAGATTGTACAGAGGACTTCAAATACCAGGAATCGAGGACAGGAAAGCCAGCCTAGTAGGAGACTCACTCCTTTCTTGTTTGGTCAGAGTATGTCAGCTGCTTATTTTAGAAAACAGGATGTCCTTTTTGGTGTGGTGTAGAGCTGTGTCTAATCCTTTCCAGGTGTAAATTAGGAAAAGCTTCTTTTGGAACAGCACTTGCTAATATAGAACTTGTGCAGACATGAATGCAAACTTGGGAGCTTGCCCAGCAAGCAGTGGCGAGAGCTGGTAGCAGTGACACTGCAGAAAAAGAACTGGGATTTGCTGCATGTCTTTGCTTTCTCTTTGACCTCAAGGAGTCACGCTGCTGTCCTGTGGAAAAAAAAACAAACCACAGAACAAGTACTTCTCAGCGCTAGTGGCATAAGTGAGGAGTCAATTGCAGCCTCCTTCACTGTCTAATGGACTCAGGCAGCACTGCTACTTGCCCCTCACTGTGCCCTCAAAGAGCAACTGCACCACCTCTGGAAACCCACGGTGTCTGTGTCCCCATTGCCTACTCTGCTCACCCAGCAACTGCTGGCATGCTTTACTTGCTAGCACATATTGTATTAGAATTTTCAGCATCATTACTGAGCCCAGTGTAAGAGCTTATGAATCACTTTATGATGAAAACAAAGAAAAGTGGCTTCTCTTTGTACAAGAGAGGCTGTACGTCTGCTTCTGCGGGTGAAGAGCTTAACATCCCTTTTCTCCAGAGATGTGGGGATGGATGGCTCATGTATTAAGCTAGGAATTTTAAAGCTTTTGAATGTCAGTTTTAAGATAATAACAAGTTGGAGACAGCGAGTTATGTGAAGGAAGCATTCTTTCTATATGTATCCTAGGTACTCATCTTCCATCATGTCAGTCTGGCAGCTTTCACTGACCCTCACTTTCACATTAAAAAGAGGAGTAAATTGAGCTGTCTTTGGTGATAGAGTTAGATTGCAATGACCTGTCAGAAGTGGACTCCGAATGTGTGTATGCCAGATGCACATGAAGTTCAATACAAGAGTTGATTATGTTATATTTTTCTGTTTTCAATATCATTTTAATATATCAGTTTTAGTTTTGTAACGATATCTGAAGTGAGAATTAAAAAAATGTGTTGAAGAGAGGTGAATTATATTCTTTCCTACTTTCAAATCAAATAAAGGAAAATAATAAAGTGAGTTGTAGAATACATCTCAAGAGTCCTAATTTATGACCTTCTGCTTTACGTGATAAGCCAATATTATTTGGGACTCAATGGAAACATAATAAAGAGGTCCTATTAAACATTGTTTTATCAAAGTGGAGAAGGAGACACTGACCTATTTGGACTAGATTCCTCTCTTTTTGGTACATAGCAAGGCCATAAATTCTGACCATGCTTTTAAGACCATAACTGAGACATCGTGGAGAAGGTTTGCATTTTGTAGGTTATTTTTTTAATGAAAAGGCAACTGCCTGGTGCATAGCACACAGATTTCACTTTGCCTGGTTAGTTGTGCTGTTAAGCCTCATAGCTCTCATATTCTTAGGTACTCCAGGCTTGGCTTTCTGTTTGGCAAATGGAGAGCTTTGCTTGTCTTCCTTTGGATGTGTTTTTCTTTCGTGTTCCTCCCTTCAGGGAGGTGGTATTCAGCCTAGCTGACACAGGAGAAGTGTTTATGCAGTATAAAGAGGCAGAGGTATGCTCTTGCTCTGGAAGATGAAGTGGAGGGACTGTGGGTGTAGCTGTGTGTTTCTCAGGAGAAAGGGTGCAATGTGACTAGATACAACCCTTGTTGCTTTAATACCATCTAGAATGTTCTGACAAGATAAAATTGCTATTAAGGCAAAGTCAGCTGCTATCTCCTGTTGAAGATAATGATACTGTGTGTTTGGCAGCACTGTGCATATTCTGTTGTGTTGTTTCTAAAGTTGGCTGGAAATTGTAAGCTGAATAGGTTTGAAAAATATTGCAAAATTTGATTTCTGTTTTACAGGTAGGAGTTATCTGATGTGCTCTGTTTATTGCCTTGTGCAGGTAGCTGCCTAGTTCTTTGTGTAGGCCATTTGCAGAGTAATAGGAGAAAGAAAAGTATGAAAAATGGGGAAAAATAAATACTATATTTTCATGCCATGAACAGTGGGAGGGGGAAATTTCACAGGTGAGGTACATACAGCTGGTTTTAGATTTCTTTTCCATCATACTTAATTTCAAATGGAAGATGTCCCAATAGGCAACTTTTACATTCAGGCTGAAACAGTTCCTGTCATTATGAAATAGTTCTTGGCTAAATAATTTCTGAAATTTTACTGGATCCTCTGGAATGTAGAAGCCTCTGGAATATAAATTCTTCAGTTTCTTTATCATAGAATCATAGAATGGTAGGATTGGAAGGGATTTAGCTTTGCATCTCTTCATCTCTGAAGTAAACACAATTTTCTGGTAAGGCCAGTTCTAGTCAGGCTGTCTCAGAGCCTGGAAAGCCTCGTGATGAATTAGCCACAGTCTTTGTACAAAGTTAATCTGATAGCCACGCTCCCATCTGCTTTTACCATGCTTTGTAAATTGTATTGGGCTCTGCTTTAATAATCTCACTGTCTCTGATGCACTTTAGAGATTTGGCCAAATAATACATGTGAAATCATTCTCCAGTCCGCCAAACATACATTTGAATGTCTAGTCATCCCTTAAACTTACCATGTCTTCTGTCTTTGAATGCTCTCTTAGTTCTGATTCATTCCTTTCCTTTCATTACAGAGTTAACTCTTACTAAGTACTTATTTCATATTCATACCAACAAGAGCTAATTGCTGTAAGAGAATTGTGCATCTCATTACCTTTATGGGTAATTATCAGCAAATAGATAGTGATTAACTGTCCTGACCTTACTTGTGATCCCACTTGGCTAAATGGGATGGCTTTTGCAATTTACTCCCCTGGTTCCATCTCTCCTGCACTTAGGAGTCTGGGAGATATTTTAGGTGAAAGCAAACTGTTCTTTCCACATTAGGCATTAAAGCTGTGATGGTTAACTTTTTTTTTGTCAGACACTTAAATTTTTATTAGAATACAGAATCATCTTAGAAATTGAACTTCCTGACCACCACCCAGGTTGGAAAACATATCATACTTATGATAGGTAGCCTTATTCCCCCTCCTTCCCCAGACTTCCTCAGAGCACAGGCAGCTCTGCATATGATTCTAAACAGCCATTTTAGAATGGGGAGAAACCTATCTTTAGCTTGAGACTACAAAACTGTTTTTCTCTAAGGTATATCTGAACTCAGGAATAAGAGACTGATGTTTGAATTCATTACCTCACTCTTGGAACAGAGATACTGACTGCATCATCCCTACTGCTATTCTGAACAGGGTGAGGGCTAACACTGATGTTGTGAGGGAGCCAGTTTTTCATTGCTATTAGCCTGTGTGACTTTCATGTTTAGCACGTGAAGAGGTTGTTCAGGAACCTAAAGAACCTGAGAACACTATGGTGAAACAAAGCTTTTTATTACCTGCCTGCTCATTGTGAATTTTCTTCCCAGACAGTCAGTTCAGCAGGTATGCTGCCTTATGTCCAGTCAAGAAGCTGTACGGAAAGTGATGTCATGCAGCAGATGCAGTCACTGATAAGCAGACACTGAATTTTACATATGAGTCAATCTACAGGTCTGAGGAAACACTGTTCCCTGATGGGCTGCATTTAATCTGACATAATTTGATATAATGGATCAGAAATATTGTAACAAAATGCATCACATCTGGTTTGCTGCTAGCAATCTGGAGAATAAATATCTCTTTGGATTTTATTACAGTGGACAGAAGTGCTTTAGACAGTACAAATAAGAGGTTATTCACCATCAAAACTCTCTTAACTCAGAATTTCCCATTATGTCCAGTATAAAGAGAACAATATTGACTGTGAGTACTTTCTCATGTCTTTTCTGTAAGTGGATGCAAATTGTCTAAATAAGGAAATTTTGGGTAATTTGTAAGAAGCATCATACATTCCTATGTCCATTTTTTTCTTCTTTTTTTTTTAATCAGAATTTTTTTTTTTATAATAAACACATTTCTTTATAGATACTATAAGTCAGAATCAGAGTAGCACTTGATCTGCAGGACAATCGTATTTTCCAAAAGCAATGCCTATTGCTTGAAAGTAGGACGTAATTTCTTTGATATGCTAGCGAAATTTACAGACTTGAACGTGTATCTATTGCTTCAGCCTTTATGATCTTGGCAATATCAACTGCCATCCCATGCCAACTACTAGTTTCTGCTTCTCTTTTCCTCTTTGTCATGGTTACAATAATTGGACAGTGGTTGCAATTAGCTGAGTGAGCAGCAGTGGACGTTTCATCTCTGCTGATGACTTCATTAGTTGTGGGCAGTGCCTGTGGGATGCCAGGAAATTGGTGTCATAATTTCTGCACTGTCTGTGCTGCACGGTGACTGAGTGTTGCTCTTGGGCAGGCACCACTGCCCTGGCTTGAATGTTTTTGCGAGTGCTTTTATGGAAAACAACAGCTCTGCAATAGGAGAAGAAAAGACTCTGGAAGGGCCTTCTCCCAGGTCCTAGTATTATAAACTCAACTTAGTTTATCTTATGTTTTAACTTTGGAAGCTGTAGTCTGAAGCTGCAAATTACACGGTCATGTGTTTTTGCACAACGTATATGCTGTTGTTACCCTCCTGGTTGCTACTTGATTGGGCTTCCTCCAAAGATTAGCTATTTGCTAGCCTTTATGAGTGTCATGACATTCCTGTTTCCACGAAGCGACTTGCCTTACCTTAGTTACAAACAGTTATCTAGCTCCTTTACCTACTTATTTTTCCACATGACGGTGTCTCACTTCTGGTGCCTCCTTAAATCAGAGACTTCCTGCACTGAAGAATTGTTGCTTTTAAAAAACCAAACCTGTGTACCTGTGATTTTTATGGGCAAGTTTGCCATATAGTTTGTAGACCCATATTTTCCCTTTGCCCCCTGTCCTATTAAAACATTTTTTTTCCAGAGCTTTACAAAGTTCAGGGTTTTGGGGATGTCAGATGAGAAGAAAGAAGAAAACGGAAATTCAGGGTTGTCTGGTCCATGCTGTGAACCTTTCTTAAGCCAACAGCCGGAGGCAGTATGAGTTACCGTTTTTCTTTTTATTATTCAAAAAACAGAACTGAGAGGAGGTTATGCTTTTACACAAGGTTATGAATGTAGCTCATATTACAGCCAACCTTGCTTTTCAAAGATGGTAGGCTGGTGATAATTGCCTTTTCAGTATCTTTCCTGTATCTGTTGCTTTTATAGTAGAACCCTTATCCTCTGGAAATGTAGGTAAGTAATACAAATTTTACTGCTGAGAGCCATTCTTAGAAGCCTTTTGAGAGTCATCAGCCACTGAGAGATGTTGTCAGTGTGTTACACACCAGTTCAGTGAGAGCATCCTGCCTTGTGGGAGTATAGAATTGAAAGCACAATAGTTAGATCTGTTTAGTAGTGTCATAATATGTTTGGTTCTTAAGTGTAATTGTTCTGAGATAATTCAACAGGGATAAAGAATTTACCCAAGGATATGCAGCGCCTGTAGAAAAGAAAAGTTTTGAACCTTTGTTTCTTCAGTCTTGACAGGATGCTGTAAAGAAGCATTCCCACTAATGTAATCGCATTCCCATTAATGCGATAACCTTTTCCATCTCAGATCAGTAGTAGCCTGCAGGTGTAAGGTGATATCTGTGAAATGGTACAATATCCAGTGAAATCAGTGTGTTCTGGCACTTGTCATAAAATAATCATGATTGAAAGAGATCTTTGGAAGTCTCCGTCCAACTGTGTGCTCCAACTGGGGCCTACTTCAAGAGCAGAATCAGTTTTTAGAGGCATTATCCAGATGTACGTAGAAACTCCAGTCCTGGATATTTTCAAAAGACTTTCCATGCAGTGTGTGGCTGCCCTCATTTTGGGTTTTTTTTTTTCCTATTTTTCTGGAATTCCTTTGCTGCAAATTATGTCTGCTGCCTCTTTATTCACTGTACACCTCTGAGATGAGCCAAACTCCATCTTTAATGTAATCTTCCTTTCTTGGTGAATGCTACTGAGAAGACAGGGATCAGGTACTTCTTGCAGCTTGACACTGTAACGAAGAGAACTTTGAGATGTCTGATATAAACAGAAATCACGTCACTTTCTAACCTGTATCACCCACGTAATGCAAACTCTCAGACTATCAGTTAAGGAGCAGATTTCCCTATGCCTTCTTCATTATACTTCTTGGCTTTGAGGAGCAATTCTTCTACCCTTAGCCTTGCTGCCAAAGATTTCTTCCCAAATAGTTGTACACAGCTCTGTAAATGTTAGAGTGACATTTGGAGTAAGTTTGAAGACCTCCTTCTTGGTTCCCCTGAGTCTTTACCAAGCTTCAGCATGGCAATGTAGCCTTGCTCATCACCTCCCAGGGCTAGCGATAACATTTACAAGCTACAGTTTCCTCTGTCTGTAAATATTTCCATTGTGCTACTCAGTGCTCTTACAGTTCCTCCCTAGCACAGTTCTTTATGATTACAACCCAAAGAAAGGAGACACAAAGTATATTAGATAATATTTACCTTTCACTGGGGACTAAAGGCTTTTCGTTTTTTTCTGTTTGGAACTCCCCACCTGACAATACCCCTTAATTAACTCACCCTCTTCTATGTGTGGTGGCAACAAGAGGAGAGGAAGCACATATTGAGCCTGATGGTGATGGAAGCTGGTACATACTTCTTTGTAGGGTAGTAGCCCCAAGTTAGCCTCAAGAGATGAAAGGTTGATTCATTACAGAAGTTAAAGCTAAAATCCAGAATAAAAAAATCTTGTGAGGTTTCTTAATGGAAGGAGATTTGGAATCTTGGATCCTAATGTGCCTTCTCCAAGTCAGTGCAGAATTTAGAAGGTTTCCATTGAAGCTCTTGTTGCAGACAGTCAAAACTGGTGCAATTCTCCCTTAACAATGGTGGAAGCATCAGAGTTTTAACTAGTTAACTAGAGATTTTGTCCAATTTGAGCTGAAAATTCTCAGGACTTGTTTACAAGGTTTTAGTATTATATAACCTCCTTACAGTATGGAACTGGAAAAACAAGGTGTTAATTTTGGATTCAGAAAACAAAGTAAATATGAAAAAAAATCAGAACCAAACTAAACTTTATGAAGTTTAAAGTTAAACTTTATGAATCAAGTTTTTTTTTTGTATGGGTGTGTTGCTTGAGGATCTATTTGCCTTCACTGCCTAGGTTTTTGTATGTCTTCCATTTTGTACATATTTAGGCAATCATTTTTTTCTTCAGTAATTTGATATGTCTGCTTGTGTTTGGAAAAAAACACAAAGAAAAGAAATAGGAAATATATGACAGTGGAACAGGAAGGAGAAAGTGGTATGGAAAGGGAAATGATGAATGGGGTATTCATTCTTTTCTGACCTTCTAGATAGACAAACTGCACTTCAGGAATTTCTTATTTTGTCTTAATCAATCCACACTTCTGGGTTATTTTCAGACTGAAATGTATATTAAAAGTAATGAAATGTTTTAAATAATGTTATTAAATATATTTTGCAAGATTTTGACAAAATGTGTTTGCTGAAGAATATTCATCTGTATGTCTTCTGGCCTATCTAAACATCTGCTAGCAATTTTTGTCTATAGCAGAGGCCTTATAAGTGACAATTATTATTACTCTTCCACCAATATTCTTGCATCTCTGAAAACTGATGAATGCCTTGAAGCTAGTTCTATTATCTCTCTCATTTGCTGCTCATTTGGAAATATTTTGTACACATTGTACTGATAAGGGTGGTTTATGTAATTATTCTACTTTTAGTGCCCATTTGGCATTAGCTGACATATGCTATTCAATTGGAGAATTTGCATTTAAGAAAATAGTGTACAAATCAGAGAGAAGCCAAAGGTGAGAAGCAGAAGAGGTAAGTTTTAAAAAACAAAAGATAGGAGAAGTTGTATGAAAGGAGTTTATTTAGTTTAGAACAGAGTGAAGGGGCTGAGGTATTGGTATATGTGGCTTCAGGATATGAAGGTCATTTTGTAAAGCAGCTATGTTACCCACTGGAGCTGGGAAGGAAGGTGTCATCTTAATTTGAAGTAAAGGAAGATTGGGAATGATGTTGCAAAAATACTTTGGTGTATGATGAGTTTAAGCTCTGGCAAAGCTAGCAAAACCACTCCAGGTTCATTACATTTCTGTGGTTGTATGTGTCTGAGATTTTCGCCATTTTATCTTCATGAATTTCCAGTGCATAACAACTGATGATAATGCTATTGACATCTTGTCAAGCTGAAATCTTTAAAGCAGAATAGTTCTTTTCTTACTAGCACAATAAACCTATCAGGGTCTGATTAGCGATATTATTTGCAAGGTATTTTGCCAGACTAGTAAGACCCATTCTTATTTCTAAAGTAATGGTTTTATTTAGGCAAGTATTTAAAATGGTTTTGTGTTCTCTGTTGCTCTCCTCAATGCTAGTGAATTACACTTACATCCCTTACATTTACGGTGAGGGCCCGACCCTGAGAGCCCCACAGCTCCCACCTACCATGTTAGTGTTAACACTTAAAATTCCCATTACATTCTTTCCACCAAAAAAGAAGCATTATCTTCTGGATCCCAGAAGATCTCAGTCTGACTGAGGGGAAGTTGTTTTTTTTTTTTTGTTGTTTGTTTTTTTTTTTTCAGAAAATGAAATCTGTTTTTATGTGTAGCCATATTTTTGCTAGTTGATGTGGGAGAGAAAAAGTTGTACTATATAATACCTACAGGAAAATTTTTTCTAGTTTGTGAATAGAAAGGTTTCGTGCTTTTTATTTAAGGATATTTGATTTTTTTTGCTAGAAGGTGGAAATATTTGGCCTATATCGCACCTTAGTTTTGAACCAGCATCCCTGTTTTCCACACTAACTTCTTGTTAGGTGTCTCTTGCCTCTCCAGTTGGTGATACTTGTCTCTGGAAATTCTGATTGGTGTCAGCATTTGGCAATAACTGTCTCTTGAAAACGTAGCTAGGGGGAATACATTGTGTGTCCTGAAGTGCTGTTGTTGGTGACTTAGCTAAACTTTTTGTGAAGGGGTGTTATTTTTCCCTTGTTTTTGCACTGTCATCTTTCTGGAAATTTCAGGAAGAAAGCTATTTAAGTATTTAAAATGTGCATGTCAAGATGATGGGACAACACTTTTTTATGTTGTGTTCAGTGATAGGACTAGAGGTAATGAACAAAAGCTGGTACACAAAAAATTCCACTTAAGGAAAAACTTCTTTACTGTAAGGGTGATGGAGCCCTGGCACAGACTGCCCAGGGAAGATGTGGAGTCTCCTTCTCTTGAGGTTTTCAAAACCTGCCTGGACCTGTTCCTGTGTAACCTGTTCAGGATGCTTGAACAGGAGATTTGGACTAGATGATCTTTAAAAGTCCCTTACGACCCTACCATTCTTTGATTGTATGATTCTATATTGTAGTCTGGGAGGCAAGGGAAAGAGACTACAAGGAAAAACAGGAGATAGCAAAAAAAAACCAAAAAAAACCCTAAAAGGGAGGAGAAAGGAAAGAGGCAAAGTGTGGAAATGAATACAATAGAAATGTTAGAAAGTACTAGAAAGAGCAGGGAGAGGCCCTGAATATTTTTCTGTCTGTATTCTAAGAAAGAGCCTGTTGCCATCTCCCCAGGAGGTTTATTCAGAGCCTTGTGGGGAAGCAGCAGTGAATTGCTCCTCTGGATGCTAAGTGTAAAATTAAAGCTGGCAGGGTCTCAGAGCACAGGACTGGGAAGCTAATCGCTTCTAATAACATCTTTATTTTCACAGATCTCTGGCATTATGTCAGAGTGGTTTTGAATCAACACCTGGTTTCTTCCTCTTTCCATCTCCAAGCTAATGGTGATGAAGCTTCTGGCTTTGGGATCACAAACAAATGCTGCTTTGGATCTTTTGTCTGTACAAATCTATGGGTCTCTCCAATGTGGTTTCACCCATTGCTCCTATGCTTGTCTCTATGAGACATCCAGGCGTAATAGCCACCCTAAAAGTAGAAGGGTGGAAGGAATCTGCATATATTTTAGACTTGGATAACTGCTTCTGCCTGTATTTGTGGTGCTGAACAAAAACATTCCAGTCCCATTGCTGCAGATGGCCAAGGACAATCAAATGGATTCGGCCTGTGTTCAGGTAGAAGTTGCCAGCACAGGTGCCTAGGAGGCTGAGATCACCTAGTTGTTGCCAGGTTACATTCAACCCCGAGGAGATTTGCAATATACATTCCTCAGCTGTATCATACCTTCCTTGAGTTTTGGTAACTGTCAGGACAAGGAGAAAGGTTTTATTTGCATGACTGCTACTAGACAACACCCTTTTTCTGAAGGGATATGCTCCTAGCTGAAATGGTTTGCTTGCAAACAGATGTGCTTAAAAAGCTCCCAGATGGTGAAGACTTTCAAGCCGAGAATTAAATATATTTGTTTTTAAAAGTTGTCAAGTGCATAGGTGGTCTGAGCTGGGCTGGGCTCAGGTCGGCACAGGGTGCACCACAGGAATGGAAACTTACAGTCTTCTATGTTTGTGCAGAAGCTGTTTCAACTATTTGAGGATATTTCATTTAATCTTCTTAATTGTAACAAGGATTCATTGCTCCCTGTTTGTAGCAGGCTAGACGAGAAGGGACGGTTAACACCTGATTTAGGCTACTGTGGGATGTTAGTTGAAACATTGCCTAGACTTTTGTGTAATTTTCAGCAGTTCTGGGTGTTCTTCAGTCTTTCTTACATAAGTATAATAGTGGTTGGGATTTCTTATCTAAGGACAGTAATTTTCTGGCAATAGGATCAGTGGAGCTGAAGGACACAAATTCTTTTTGAAGGTAAGAAACTCATTATTACCATGCTTTTGGCTTATTGTCTTCCAATGTCTGCAGAACTACTCCTGTTTCCAAGGCACCTAATGCATGGCACTGCAGAGGAGGAAGCAGCAGAGCTGGGGCACTTGTCAGTTACTCCCACTCCTAGTCTGTCCCAATGTCCTCCAACCCCCTTCTTGCACCTATTCAGACAGTTAGGGCAAGCAACTGTTTCATGCAAGGCACATCTGAGCTGAAGGCGTCAAAAGAGCCATTTCATGCTTGACTGCATTTTCTAATACAATCCGCAGAGAGAGAGAGGGAGGAAAGAGAGCAAGGAGGGTTTGTGTGTACATACGAATTGCCTTTGAGTATATGTATAATATACAGTACATTTAGTTCCAGCTTGCAGCTGTGGGTGGCAAGTAAGAGGTGCAGACGTGAGAGGGAAGAGAATTGCACTTTGAAAAGAAGAAACCATAACCCCATCTTGAAAAAGAAGCTTTCTTTCCTTCTCTGTTTCTTGGCCAAGCAAAGATGTGAGTCCCCAGGGCAGCACTGACAGCTGGTACCCAGAAGGTGTATGTATGGCTGAGTGGGCCTTGCATGTGTAGAGAATGCAGCAAGAAAAAATGGTGATAGGAATGCTGTTCACAGCCATCTTATTTTAATGTTGCTCCCAAGAAAGTTTTCCTCTTAATGGGTTTGTATGTCCCATGGCCAGAAAGGTGCTGCATGCCAGCTGTTAGTTTGGTAGACTGCCTCACCAGCGCAACCACAGAGATCACCAACAAACATTTCATAACCATATACCCATCTCCTCTGTCGTTTTATGAGCTTGATACGTATATCCTTATTTATCACCTTATTTGCATATTTATGACATGTGGCAGGTCTGTTGCTGGTCATTGTGAAGCCAGCCATGGGTCTTTTCCAGCATGGACATTGAAACACTGAGGGCATGTAAGGATTCATTGTGCGAAGCTTGCTGCTTCCCTGTAGAAATTCATCTTCTGTCAGCATGAGTTGCCTGGCTGGAAAGTATAGAACAAAGGACTGAAACATTAAGAACATCTAGATTCCAAACATGTCATTGCAGTTGATTACATTATATGAGGTGTGTGGGAAGGATATCTGGTGAAAATCCCAACCATCTGAGAAAACTGGAGCTGAACTAGATGAAGCACTGGTAGGAGTGCTTTATGGAGTCATCCTTCCATGTGCCTAGAGAGCTGAGCAGATCTGTTTTACTATGCGTGGTATTGTGGTAGAACTCCTACATGGTGCAATCTCTATGGTTCTGCCTTTGGTAAAGAATCACAGTGGAGAGAAGGGATGCTCTGGTTCATACATTAATATAGTTATGTATATTTGTAAAATTTGTAAAATTCTTTCCCTACTTTTTTTTCTTCCCTCTGAATTTCATTGTGCCTCCATCTCCTGACTTTTCCAGTGTTTGAATGACACTTGAACTTGCAATGAAGTTTGGTTTGTTCCTTTCTTCATTTGCATTTCAGTGCCACTGATGTGTCAGCAGTGTTCTACTAACATTATTAGTTAGTAAAGAGAGGAAAAATGAAAAATTGTAAACCAGCACAAATGTAGTGTAGAATACATCTGTTAGGAAGCTAGCCTCCTACAGTTGTTGGGTTTGCTTGAGGTGCTCACAATGGAATGAAATTCCTTTCTAAATAAGAAAGGAATACTCTCTTAAGTATTAAGTATCTCTTAAGATACTCTCTTAAGAGTATCAGAAATCTTCAAAAGCAAAGCTAATCCTCTAGTAGGAGTGTGGTAAACATTATTTAGAGCAGTCATTACAGCTAAAGCTGGGGAAAGCTGGACTAATGGAGGAGATTGCATTACCTGGAAGATGTGAAAAGTAAAAGCTTTGCCAGCTCAATATCACAAAAGGGCCTTGTGCTTTACACACTTGTCCATGGGGATTGTGCTCCATGGTTACTGCTGCCTCCAGCTGTGGTGGATATCACGTCTGTCTTTGCTTCTCATACGTGCCACAGAGGTTTGCTGGATGAGTTAATCAGTTGCTGTGGTTTTCCCCAGTAACGCACCTTTCTGTGGTGAGGGGTATGGTTTCTATCATAGACATCAGGATTCTTCAGGAGTGAAGATCACACAGAGATGTAACTTTTCATTATTTTCAATTGTTTGCTGATTCCTTACAGAGGCCTCGATCTTGAGCTATGATGGCAGCATGTACATGAAGATCATCATGCCTATGGTCATGCACACTGAAGCAGAAGATGTGTCCTTCCGTTTCATGTCCCAGCGCGCTTATGGGCTGCTGATGGCAACTACCTCGCGAGACTCTGCTGACACTCTGCGCTTGGAGCTAGACGGAGGCCGGGTCAAACTTATGGTCAATTTAGGTATCGTATAAAACCTTCCACTGCCCCTTCACTATTACTTTGGGCTTGTGATTAGTGGTTTTTTTAAATGGTTTTGTTTAATTTCTGTTGGTTTGATTGGACTGATTTCTAAAATAACTGCTGAGACCTTCATAATGATATTCTCTTGCGGAGAGAAATCCTCTTCTGCATTACTGCATGAAGATATGCTGTCAGTTCTTCGTTACGGACAGTGTTGTTTTTTAAGTCTTTATGTTTTTAAGTTTCCTTTCTTGGTCTGGAACTGGTGAGCTCTGTGTGAGACATGCTGCTTGGTCCATCTTTTGATCAGTTACATACCTCATTCATCTAGCATCACTCAAAACAGTCAAAGCCAAATGTGTGAGGGAAGCAAAATGGAAATGATGTTAAGCAGAGGTCATGTGAATACCATGCCCTTTATAGAATTTGGCAGCATTTGATAAAACTTGGTCTATTTCACTAATTTACTAATTATTTCTATTTTCTAATTGCTGTATGTTTTAGCCTTTAGGGCTTTTCATATCTAGTAAAATAGCTTATTTTTTTCAA
Organism: Urocolius indicus; assembly: GCA_013401255.1. Lineage (NCBI taxonomy): Eukaryota > Metazoa > Chordata > Aves > Coliiformes > Coliidae > Urocolius > Urocolius indicus. The sequence goes on along the minus strand of WBNH01007876.1, from coordinate 7,527 downwards.
TTGTATCTATTAAAATGAAGGCCACATTAAAAAAAATGCATCTGCCCGTCCCAAAGGGTTATGTTCTGTCTCCTTAGAGTTACACTTTCCCAGAAAATAATAAAAGAAGACCATTAGAAACAAGTTCAATAATAACAACAATGAAAAAAACAAATTGGTAAAGAATGTGCTATTAAATGAGCCATAATTAATTTTCTTGCCAGTCTTTAAGTATTGTACTGTATGACAAATAGCCTTTTTAAAGAATGTCAACACAAGAGTTGAAGCTTATCTTCACTTCTCAATGGTGCAACTTGTTGCTTCATGTGAATACAGGACTGTAACTAAGAAGAGATTCTGAATCAAAGAGGAAGAACGATGAAGATAGTGCAAGATGTTAAACCTCTCCTAAAATGTAGGGTACTGTATATGAAGTTGTGTTCATGGTGTGTGACAGCTTGTGTCGGATTTCAAAGTTCTAAACACCACTGGAATAAAAGGTCATATTTTTTAAGCTTACAGTATCAGCATCTTCAAAGCCCTGCTGTGGTGATATCGGGAGGAAACCTGTGGCTTGCTTTGCAGAGGGCAAAAAAAAGAGTATTGTAGGCACATGCCTATAGTAATGGTTTTTTAACTCCTGTCCTGACTAGATGTGGCAAGTTTATCAAGATCTTGCTGCACTCTAGATAAACTGAGTAGTGATTTTGTGTTTCCTCATCCATACTTGTGCAATGTGTTACACAGCAGTTGTCCAACTACCTTGGTTTTTTAAAATTGCTTCTAGTGTCTTTTCGGCTTTGGAAGTGCAAGTCAGACCCTAATGTGTGCCATTGGAAAAAGAAAGTGAAGAGAAGAAGATGCATTTAAATGAGTTAGTATCTCTTAAAGGCAAAGAGACTCCCTTGAAAGGACTACAGAAATCCTTTCTTTTTATTAAAAATACCAATAGCAAAAAAGAAAATGCAGTTGTATAGAGTTCTTTTTTTGAATATATACATGCTATGATTTCATTGACTGAAGAAGCATAAAGCTAAAGCACTATTAAGTGTTTAGCTAACGTAGGAGCAGTTGTCGTGCCATCCAGACTGGGCTAGAAGACAGAAGGAATAGATCAGTTTCAGGTTTGACAGTAACTTCTCAGATACAAATAAACTATCTGATGATAGCCATCTCTGCCTGTAATAAATTTAAATGATGAAAGATTTCATAGCTTTACAGGGTTTCTCTGGAGAACAGCTCAAAATAACTGCTGTTGAGAATTCTTCCATGTGCAAGGACAATCTTTCACAAAACTCCAGTGCATATATACATGTATGTATATATATGTCTACACTTTCTTCTGATCTGATACAGATGGTGCTAATAGTGTGGCAAAATGAGATTACTTTTTTTTCCCCCACCGTTTTCTTTCTTGGCAATTATTGCTAGCCATTCACTTCTCAAAGGATAAATTGAATTCCTGGGAGATTGTCAGTGGCATGCTTCTGTCAGGGAAGTGATGGGGCAGCTAAACCCCGTGTAACCCAGAGCAAGTTCTTTTACCTGGCATGCCTTAGTTTCTGTCTTGATGAAGAGAGAATTCTTGGCAATTTGCCAGTATCATACCCCTACTATAAACAAGTATCGCCTTTGATACTCCCACATGAAAAGCACTACAGCGTGAAAACTGCTGGACTTTGTAACAATTATCACTTTTTCCTATCTAATAGAGATACCAGTTAATTGATTCTGTTATAGCTTCATCTTCCTTTAAAATCAATGAGAATAGGGAGAATTGCTCCTCTTGTGTGTTCAGGGCCTCCTAGATTTAAGACATACGTGAATACGAGGAGCTTATATTTAGATTACTCTGAATATATTTAATTTTTTGTTTCAGCTTACTCTTTCCTTTCCAGTTTTACTTATGTATTGCTGGCAAACAATATTTTCTCTTGGGGCCAGTCAACACTGTGTACCTGATTGGCACTGGTCACTTTTAACACTAGCTGGAGTCTGTTACTCCATCACCTATCCTAGAGGTGGACTCTTCAGCTCTAACTACGCAACATGTAAAAGATGTGGCTAAAGAATTAACCCAGGATTTTCACAGATGTGTTGTCAGTGGTTTAACATGGGGCCAAAATCTGTAAGCCAAATCCTGTGTTTTTGTGTAGTTGCAAGAATTGAAACAATGTGTATGCCAGATTTGCCAGCTTTTCAGATAGAAACTTTTTTGAGGTTGAATCTTTCCCCAAAATGGGGAATTGAAACCTATCAGGGCTCTCCTTCTATATCTGAACAGAAGGATAATTTAGACTGTTGGAACTTGGATTGAGCTTCACATCTCCTTTCCACATTGGTACAGCTGTCAGATATATTCCTTAAAACAGAACTTTCCTTCAATCAAATTGGCAAAGTTACCTTGCTGTTGAAGAAACAGAATTTGAGGAGAAATGATCTTACTAGAGCCATTAATTTTCAGTTGTTTACTATAAGTCTAACTCCTTAAGGAGACTGTTCATAGCCAAAATGTCTCAAAAGAGAACCAAACCTTGATTATCTGACCCTGCCAAAATCCCTTTACCAGTGAGAAACAATCATCAGTGCCACCTTTGGAGACCTGACTATGCCTGGTGCTGACTAGCTGTGTGTCAGCATCTCCCTGAATGTCTAACCCCTGACAGATGTATGTCAACAAAGACTGTTTTGAGTGATGAGTTACTGAATTGTGCTTTTCTTGTAAGTCATTTAATACTATTACTAAGAGATGTCTCTTCCTTCTTTCATCTATTTGATTACTTATTATCATTTGTGTGGTTATTAAGATCTTTCCTATATTGTTTTTTTCTTTTCTTTCTTTTATTTTTTTTTTAAACTCTTCTGTGTATTTCAGTTGTAAAGCTTTCCCATACCCCATCAGCCATGGTAAATCAAAAGATGGTATTCAACCCTTCAAAGGCCTGAAGCCTGCGGCCCGCACAGCAAACAGCCCTGAGAACAGAGTGTACAGAGCAGCCTGCAGCGGCTGCATATCCCACTCACCTCCTCAACACTCAATGTCCAAAACAAACAGGGGACAGATACAGTGGGCAGCAGGCATGGGGGAGCACGGGTCTAATGGATGCTTGCCATAGAAGGGAGGAAGAAAAGGAAAAGAAGTGATGAACAATTCTCTAAGAGGAGCAAAGAAATTGTTTCAACCATTTCTGGTGTGGGTGCCCGAGGCACTGTGATCTGCATGTTGACAGCACATCTCACAGGAGTTTGAATGTTAGTTGCATGAAAATTAGAAGTCCAAATGTGATACAGATCTCACTTCTATTGAGAAGAACTCTGAAGAAACGGGTCTAGAGTGCAAGGAGAGAGAGAGATTAAGTAAATCATGGCTTGGAATGCTTGGGAATAATTTCTAATACTAAAAACGTGTGCAGAAAGGGAAAGAAATGGCTGGTCCTATAGGGAGATCTGCCTCCATGTTTTAACTCCCATTGATGAGTGGGAGAGTTATAGAGTTACTGACTTAATAAAAGGTATTTCTGGATTTTTCTTCTTCCTGGCCTGGCTCATCTTCAGATCACTCCTCAAAGGTGTCAAATACATCTTTATCTCTCCAAAATGCAGTTTATTTTGTTGTTCCTGCATACAAACAGAGCAGGTGCCTTTTCAATTTTTCCTTTTTAAATGTCTGAACTCTTATACCAGATTTGCTTTTTAGCAAATGGTATACTCGGACCTGCAAGTGTGTGCTCATTCACACTGTTTCTCATTATAAATTTCTTTTCTATGATCAATACATACAAAGGCCCTTGATTACTTTTTGTGTGTGTCATAGACATGCAAAAATATTTGTTAGCAGCCTGTTATAGATGGGTGCACAGTCTGACCCACATGCAAGTAGGAGAGAGTCAAGGAGCCACTCTATAAGATGGAGTAACAGTATACACAGAACCTCATCTGGTTTCATTGTAGGAAATAATGTAGAGTGAGTTTAGAAACAATCAGACCCTGGTAATCTTTCCTGTCCTAGCCCTGCTCCATAATCACATGTGAGTGCTCATCAAAAAGACAAACATTTTGTCCTCACACAGCAAAGGTGACTTTTCTACTTCAAGGAAAAAACAGCCTGAGGCCTTACCAATGTCAAATAAACATCAGTTTTAAGGCATAAGATTAAAAAGTGTAAAAAACACAAGCCTAATTTGCAGAGACTTCTGTATGCGACTAAAGATAGCATACATATATAAGCAATGAATCCCTATTGTTAACTAATGTCAGTGGAACTGTTTAACCTTTTGCAAAGAGAGGGTCTTTGGCCCATTTTCCAGGTGACGTACTCTGGAAAACATTCCATCTGAGGACTAAGGAAACAGCTTCTGGTTTATGTTTGGAATAGTAATGAAAGAAAGTAACTATAGAAGATCTTCCCAGCTCATCCTGCTCCCCACACAGTTACACTGTGTTTTCCCTTTACTGCTGTCCTCCAGATTCCTCATCCAATTGCTGAACTGGTAGGTGACTAGATTTACAGATGTTTAGGCATACGCATCTTCAAAACCTAAAGTAAGGGAAAACCTCTTTTAAGTCAGGAATGCAGCCATACCTAATTGAAGTAAATCACATCAGTAGAAGCTGATAACAGGACTGACAGCCCCAGATAACAATTGCCAGAAGTCTTATTGCCCTGATATTGTGCAGAAGGAACCATAAAAAGCTTTTTTAATTATCCTTGAGTTCCCTAGTTGCTGCTGTTTTGAGCACAGGCTGAACATGCAACTTACTGCCAGGGGAGGCATCCTTTGCATTGGCTTTGTGGTGTTGTAGTAGTTTAGAGGAAAATAGATATTTTCTTTCATTCTAAAAACTGATGTAAGAGGGAGAAAACAGCTTCATGTTTTAATGATTTGAATTTTTTTTTTTATTGTTTTGAGCAAGGCTCAGAAGCAAATAAACCTATGCATGTTCTTTGAAGGTAGTGCAGAGAGTACGGTGATGCTGGTGTAGCAGCACAGGCAGCAGTGGGTCCCTGCTGACTCAGCTGGAATAACTGGTTTAGGAGCTGTCTCTTCTGCAGTGTGCTTGGGTGTTTCTGCCTGGCATCCCATAGCATGGTACTGCAGAGCCTTTGTGCTCGCACAGTCTGGAGGTCTGATTGCACCATGACCCTGTCTCTCCTTGACCTTCAATGAGAAATCTAGCAGCCAGGGTAGTTTTCAGTTTGAAACACCAAGTCCTTCACTTGCTGCAGTGAGTGGCTCAGGCTGAGGGTAAGCCCTGGCAGGTGTGGCTACTTCAGTATCACTGGAAAAAAAAAAAAAAAAAAGAAAAAGGAAAAAAATTCTCTGCAGTCAATGCAACAATGAATGGTTTTAGTTTCTAATTTTGTTTAAGGTTGCTGAGGACCAGTCATGTTTGCCTTTACAGCACACTTACTGAGTGAGCCCATGAGAAATTCCTCTGTTGTTCCAGCTGTAACAACTCTCTTGATCTCACTTACAGTGAGACTTGGGAGTATCTCTCTTGCTGTCACTTTCCATCAGGTCATAGAAGGAAGTTCCCCAGCATGTACTTCAGAGCTCCCCTTACCCCACCCAGCACCTGTAAGGGATATAGCCACCGCTGTATGGTGATTGTACTAATTGCTCCAGGGCTGTTTGCTCCCACTTTTCTGTTGCGGTTGACGACACATGACAAACCTAATCGCACAAAACCAAACCCAGATTCTCTTAAGAGAAGTTCTGCTTGAAAACAGACTCTCTCTGGCTATGCTGCTTCTGATTGGTGTGTCCTTGCTCATTATGGCTCTTTATTTATAGACTTTCATTTTTCCCCTTTTCCTCTTTTTAAGAACTGCATTTAGTTTCAGCTGCCAAACTAATTTTCCTACATCTCTCTGAGCAAACTTAAAATTGTTGCAGTTAATCAGTAAACTGCATTATAGTTCTATGCCATTCCATATAGTCTCCCTTGCTGGGCCATATCTCTGTAATAAATACGACTGTCCCTGCTGGTCAAAGCTTTAGTTGTCCAGAGGAGATGTCCAGTAGCATGATACGATTATTCCTGGCCTTAATTTCTTCAGAGAAGGTCAGAATGGCCCAAGATATGTAATGGTGCTGATATGATAGCTCTTGCCCATGTCAGGCACCACAGTAATGGATGTTCACAAGGCTGTAACTAGGCATTTATAAACAAAGGATCCTCTTATGGGTCGTATCCTGAGATATGCTGAGCATTAGTGTGTTACATGAGAAGCAATGCTCAGAAGCCCTCTAGCTCAGGTTCTCCTATCTCAACTTCTTTTCTTTGTGCAGACTCCTCTGTTCCCATTTATTAGATTCCATGAGCATAATTATTTTTCCTTCCATGTACCCCTTTTCATCTTTCCCTTGCCTGTAACCTCTGAATGAAGCAGGGCCAGCAAAGATTCCCAGATCTGCCACTTCACTGCCCATTTCATCTTCTTGCTGAACGTTATGAGCATTCCATTCAGTCTTAACGTTCAGATAGTAAGATGAGATTGGGCTCTGAGGAACTGACAGAACTGGGAACCTTTGAGGGAAATTCCCATTTCTCCTGCCAAGCAAGTAAAAACCTTGTTCCTAGCCTTCAGAACTAGTTGGAATCTGGGCTGGGCGTTCGTGCGGTTAGCTGTTTGCAAGTGGCCATTTTATGATAGGACACAAATGGGCAGTATATTAACCCTTTCCTCACCTAAATGGACAGTGTCAAATGTGTCTGTGCGCACATTAAAAAGTGTTCTGGGATGGCATTGGGGGAATGAGAAGAGGGTCTGTCTTTGGGAGAGCTGGGAAGGGTTAAATATTGCACCAACAAATCTCATAGGCTGATTTTACAGGTATTCTATGTTGGACAGATGGTGTACTTATGCAATAACAATACAAATTAATTCAAAAGAAACCGAGTGGAAAGGTTGACTTTGAGCTTCAAGCTTCTCAGAGAAATTGCTAAAGGTCTTTAAAAAGCAAAATGAAACTGGAGTATGACTTGCATTTTAAGGGAGTTTTTTTATGCCTTAATTACCAATTTGTTTTAAATTGTAATTCACGTCTAATATGGTCTGGAGTAGAAGGTAGTCTTAGATGCATAGGTTTCTATAAAAAGAAAATAGCTTTCTGTGTCAACATGTGGATATGTATGTATATTGGTATATCTCTATATACATATGTGTATATATATATGTGTGTATATATATATATTTATGTAACAATTATTTATGTGGAATATACTGTACATATACACCCACTTCTTAGCTTGTACCAACTGTATATAAGTATAAAATGGCCACATCTCTTTGCGTGTGTCTGTCCCCGGAAGGGTGGACTGATTGTTTTTGGATGTCTGCAGCTGTTACCTTGAAGGATGCAATTTCATCTTTCATTTATTTTTCCCCATCTAGACTGTATCAGGATAAACTGTAACGCCAGTAAGTTTTCCCTCAAGTTTCATTTTGTTCTCTTTCTATATATATTAAAATAACTTTATTTTCTTTGCTGTTTTATAAGCTGTTTTTATTTTCCTTTCGTTTTCTTTTTTTATTTTCTTTTT
>WBNH01007875.1:0-56834 GCA_013401255.1 Urocolius indicus | reverse complement strand
AGGGCTAAACCACCACAAAGGTGTCTGAGTAGCCAAAGATGTAGCATATGTAGGATTAGCCTGTCCTGATTTTCTGCTGGTCTATGTTTTGTTGAGTTCAAACAGATTTAGATTAGAAATAGTTGGTATCTTTTTTTCTCGTAAACTACTTGGGAGTAAGATTTTTTTTTTTTTCAATGAGGTAAAAGCTGCTTGGAGCTGAGACAATGCAGACTTTGGTTTTTATATGAATCTGTCACATAGAATTCTAAAGTGCTGCACCAAATTAAGTGAAACAGAAGGACCATTTTTTCTGCCTCGTCCTCTGTCAAGAATGAGTCTCTAAATGGCTCTTTCTTCCTGATCCTCTCCTTTACCAGCATTGTTTTTCTGAGAAGATATTCTGTGTTTTACCCTTACTTTCTAACATTTGATAGCCAGTCTAAATACAATAAAAAAACAATGGGTTTTATAAAAACATCATTTGGTAGTAGCTAGAAGCAAATCAAAACTATGCAAAATACAGCTCCTTTAGGATCAAAATGTGTGAAGAAAATCTGCTGAAAATTAATAATAGAAGTGTTTTAGCAAGAGTGAAAGAAAAATGCTTCTGACTTAGGGATCAATTCTGAACAGCTTGTGGCTATCCTGAACAGGTGAGGTTCAAGAAATTTCAGAGAGAAGGAATGAAATATATATTTAATTTGTGCTGCTGTCAAGAACCAGCTGAAGTGCTGAGGAACACCTATATACAGAAATTAAAGATGCAGAAGTCATGGCTAAGTCAGCCTGGTATGGAGAGGATCTGAGCTCTGAAATATAGTAATAGTTATCAGTGAGTCAGTAACATAAAATAAATAAGCTTGAAAAGTATTTTTAAAAAACTCCAAAACATTCCAGAGGACTTTTTAATTCACTTACTGAAGAGATAACTGATCTTTTGTTTCTTAATTACTACCTGATTCCACTGGGGGGGGGGGGTTGTATGTTTATGCATGTTATAATATGGATTGAAATAATGGTAGGGCTCTCTTTTAGATCTGCTTAAAGATTCAGACAAGTATTGACAAGTACTCGATAAAAAGGAAAAATCCCTACTGCACTTCTGAGAAGACACAGCACAACATGGCCTCTATCTTAAAATACTTGCCATTTGCATTATAAACACGACAAATCAATCCACCTCAGCAATAATAACAGAAGAAAGACTGGGAAACACAACTGCAGCAGCTTGGTTGGTTGTCCCTGTGTGATGCACTATGTCCACCCAGGTCTCCTCCAGGTTTGTCACCCTCAGGAGCCCCTTGGCTTCTATGCTGTGACACCACCCCAGCTCTTTGTCATGGAGTCACACTGTTGCAGCTCATATGTGGGCTGCAGGTGTTTGGCTGGAGGGCTATGCTTTCCTTGGAGGTGCACAAGGGCACATCTGTAGGTGTGCAATGTAATGACATATCCAGAAACTTCCCTGGTTGGGGGGTTTTAGAGGCTCCCTGGGGAGCCTGTCAGAGCAAGGCCTGTTAGCTATACTCTTCCCAGTGCCCTACCCAGGAGCAGGGCAGCTGACAGGCAGATAGGCAACCCCAGGCTTAGGCAGAGGACACCTCTCTGGGGACAGGGATGGGCTGGAATGTGTGGCCTGGGCTGGGGCCACAGGTGGGGCTGTGTGGGGAGATGGATAGCTCAGGCCAGGCCTTATGGGAGGCACTCACATGAAAGCAGCTTCCCCTAGGCTGGGGCCAGCCATAGCCAGGGCCTCTCTGACTCCTCACAGGAGCTCTCTTGGAGGGCAGGCTGAGGATGAGCAATCCCTAGACTGGCCTGGAGCCCCACACACCATACCCTAAGAAGGGGAAATGATGCAAACAGAGACCTAACAGCCTTGGACCCTTGTATGGAAGATCTTGGCAAAGTACCCACCAATAGCTTAACTCTGCCTGGTAAAATGCGTTTAAAGCAGCCTAACTCTAGGGACATCATCTTCAGCCCTCTGTATGACAGAAGAATAGAGAGACCTCACTGCAGGCAGAAACCATCTTTACGCCTTTGGGCTACTGTGGAGACCTGCCTTTTACAAGCTGCAATTTATCCAGGGATCCAAGTGGCATTGTTTGGGTTCCACATGCTTAAACAAATATAATACTTTTGTGGCAGAGACTGATGAGGGTGAATGCCTGGGAAATGCTTGGAGCTGCTGTGGGTAGAGCTGTATGTGGTGTGGGCTCCCCATCCTTCGATACTCTGCTTTTCCAGAGCTCAGTAAAGAGGAAGGAAGGTAGGACTGGACAGTGAATCAAATGTCTGAAATGAGATGCTGTGAAACCGTTTCTCATTTAATACCTACCTCAAAGGGCAGACTACAGTCACAAGAAATGAAATAGTACTGTTAAACTTTATGTGGGCTTCCTGGTCTTTACATCTGCAAGAAAATGCTCCACACTGCTCATACCCTGCCTCCTATCTCTCCAGAGCAGTTGTTGCATAGAGCTCCCGGTACCAAGAGTGTGCAGCGCTGGATCCCGAGTCATGAGGGGGAACAAGCTGACAGAAGAAGCTGATGTCTACAGAGAAAACAGTTACCAGCTGATGCTTCAAACAGCAGCTGCAGCATCTTCAGATTCACTGGCTTTCACTCAAAGACCTTGCCTGAATCCATTCAACATGCAGCCGGCAGGTCATGTGCATCCAGGGAGAGGCCTACTCTAGACAGAAAAAGCTGGCTATGGATCTGAGATCATTACTGCACTGAGACTAACAAGGAATGAGGTAAGAGATCTGTAGGGGTGTGGAGAAAGAACAAAGTCTTTCCAGTTTAATAATGTCCTTGAACTATTTGAGGGGGAAGGTGCAGAGCAGTGAGAAATGCTGCTTTTGAGAATGAGAGAGGCTGAAGGACAGATTGGTCCTAATGCAGTGGAAATCAAGGAAAATCAAAGCCTGCTACTGATCATCCAAGAGGCAAGGAATATAGACTCGCACTGGGAAGCCACATCAGAACTAGAATCAGGCAGACTGAGCTGAGACCCTGTTACCAGGTTGCTACATCTTTGGCTTTACTGCATGTACCTGTTAGGAGACTATTAGCAATTGACTTTCATATCTATAGAACTTTAAAACTTCTTTCCAAAACATACTGCAACAGAATACATTGTGCTCTCTACAAGATTTTATTTGTCTTTTAAAGTATATGTGTGTCTGTTTTCCTGTATTTATGTGTTATATTAATGTATATAGATAGGGGAGAAAAAAGAGGAAATATATGGCACATGGGTAAAATATGGGGCTTGGTCAAGCATTTGCACTGAAGGATAAAGAGGTTCAGAATCCAAAGGGACAATTTTTTTTTTTTTTTTTTTTGTGACTGAGATGCACCATTATCATTTTAAAAGGCTCTTTAATAGTGTTGTTTGGCCACTACTTTCCAGAAAGGCACACATGATATATGACTGAATACCCAAGCAGCTTCTATGAAGGAAGCATTTTATAGTTGTCAGTAGACTGACAGTGTGACTGAGGAGAGGATCTCATCACACTTTCTCCAGATTGCCTAGCTGGCAGCCTCTGCTCACCTCCCAATGGCCCTCTGCTCTGCTGCTCTGGCAGTGTTTAATGTTCAGCCTGAGAGACAAAGGAGGATTGTCCTTCCAAAATGCACATACATCAGCACTGCCTGGAAGAGAAATACAGCAGGAAACACTGCTTCCAAATTGCTGTTTAAAGTGCTGAACTTCTTCTGAAATGCAGACAAAACGGAAATAAAACAGAAACTAAAAGTAGTGATTTTTGTTCAAGCAGAGAAAGGACTCCCTTTTGGCATCTTTTCTAAGGCAATAACTGTACCCAAAAAGCAGTTGAAATGGGGTGAGAAGAAAATAGTATTTCTGGTGTAAACTAGGCATTGGTAAAGCAATAACCACTCATTTAGATGCTGGTTTCTGCTGAAAGGGAATTTCGGAGGTAAAAACTGTTTCTTATTCTTGGTGGTAAGTCTGCTGGGCTAAACCTCAAAATAGAAGGTCCAAAAATCTCCAGGCAAAGCTTGCCAAGTCTAAAGATTCCTACTAAATATATGTCAGCTGGAGGCTGATACACAAGCTGCAGCACATATACTGCACAGAATGATACCAGACCCTTATGCAAGGGTCTCCACGCAGGGACAGTGAGGTTTTGTGACTGAGAAGTGAGTCTGGACCTGTTCCATTGTTTGAAGTGTGGAGAATGGTTATTGCAGACTAGATAGGAAATACTGGGGAATCATGTATGATGTGTTTACTCATTGGGGGTTTTTCTCCTACATAGTTTGACAGTAATCAGAGACCAGAACTTGTATGAGGCAGTTTCTGGACTAAGATTGATTGATGTATTAGATATGTCTGAATTTTCACACTGAAGCCCAAGTGAGCTTTGCTAGTTGAGAATCTGATCCCTTTTAATCATTAGTGAAACTCTAGAAATCTTTGGGGTAACCAAAAACCGTCAGGTAAAGTGGAATGGCTCATGTATTTGTCTGGTGTCCATGCTTGGAGTCCTTTGAAAAGTTCATACTCTGGACTTTTTTCTAGATCCAGTATCACTGTTTCTTAAAACGATTAACAAGGAAGTAATAATATTCAACGTACGCTCAAACAAAAAAGAGATTAGTGAATTAGAGTCATCTTTAGAAGCTTCTTAACCAAGATTTTCCACATATATTCCTTCTGCTTGCTGGAACAGGGAAAAGTGCTAGATCATTAATCTGCAGGTTAAAAATGTATCACCCCCTCTGCTCTGCTGTTCCTCGGATGCTCTTTTATTAGACTTCTGGAGTGATAATACATATAAATGGTACCCCAAACTCCTAAACTTTCTCTGGATTTAGTGCCAAGATTTAATGCATTGAAATGAGATCTAGCTAATCTTTACTAAGAATTATGTCTAATTCTAGCAGAGATGTACCCAGGGCTGCCATCTGCTACACTGAGCCTATGCCTTTCTGACTCTAGTCCAATGCCAATTACGTCTAGCACACAGAGAGCAGAGGTAAAGTGTCCAAAACAATTAAGAGAACTTGAAGATCACAGGAGGAAGTTCATGCTTTGTTCATGTATCAGTAAGGGTCTATGCGCTAACAAAGGGCTGAAAAGAAACAGCAGAAGAAGCAGTCTAGAAAAAGATATAGTGTCTGCATGAAAACAAAAGTTTTGTTGCATTGGCATTCCTGAAGCATTTCAGACTTCCCTTTTGCTTAGAGTAAGCAGTAAGCACCTTATCGCACGGTGTTGGCATGAGCAAAATTTGACTTTTTAACAGTGCTGTCTTTAACTTATTAATGAACCAATATTCAAATATATACAGGAAAGATGGACTTAAAAATTAAAATGTTTTCAGGGAAGATCAAAAAGTAGATGCAATTGCTTATGCTGCAGTGCTACGTATCTGATCCCATCAGGAAACACAGTGCTCTGGATGGTGTCAGATACAGTCTCAGACATGTGCTAGGCATGAATCATTAGTACCAGGCAGCCACAAGTGGTTCTCTGTGAGAGCTAAGGGTGGAGTGTAAGAACAAAAGAGGGACTATATTGTTGACACCATGTACAGGATACTTCCTCTTCTAGTTGTGAATGTTCAGATTGCTGCACATTATTTTTTGAGTTCTTTGTAGTTTGTTGTGGGATTGTGCAAGATTTATCTGGTGCAGCGCTTGCCTAGTTTATTTTCAAACCCATGTATGTTTTTTTTCATAGCCACAATATCAAGGTCTTACAGATGTATGCTACTCTTTTACATGAAGAACCATCTCTTTTTGTTGATTTTGGACCCAGCTCTCACTTGTTTGTCCTTAGTTCTTTTATTAGAAGAGGCAGTAAGCAATTGGTCCCTGCCTAACCTTCTTTATGTTGCTAAGGATTTTTTGGACCTTTACTATATGCCCGTAAGATGCCTCTCTTCCAGAGTGAAGAGTCTCAGCCAACTCTGTTATTCCTCTATTGAAGCTCTTGCTTTTGATTATCCTTGTTGGTCTTCTATGATCCTTACGTGTCCTTTGGCAGATGGAGAGAGCAGAACTGAACATGATATTCAAGGCAAAACATGGATTTATACTGTAGCATTATGTTTTCTGTTTTGTTGCCTGTTCTCTTCGTGATAATTCCTAATATTTGTTTAACTTTTTTTGACTGCTATATAACACTAACCTGATGTTTTTGGTGGACCTATAGATCACAATGTGAAGGTCTTGCTCCCAAGTGGTAATAGTCAGTACAGAGCTCATAATTTTTTGTGTGAAGCTAAGATTGACTTTCCTCATGTGGATCACTTTACATTTATCTACACTGAATTTCATCTACCAGTTTATTGTCTGGTCACTTGGACCCTTAAGGTAAAAAAAAATTAATCACAATAGTACTTAGTGCCTTGGATATCTGTGTATCATCTGCAAATTTTATCTCCCTGCTCATCCTCTTCTGGAGGTGATAAAAATCTAAGTATCTTAAACAACACAAGTTCCAGCATAAATCCACACAGAATTTGTTGAACGACTGCACTGAGAGGTGACTATTACTTCTATCTTTTGTTTTGAGTTTTGTGTACTGTTTAATTTTCTATGAATTTTTAATTTGATGAAAGAGTGTTTAAGAAACTTCTTGGAAATCCAGATGGATCAACTAAATCAACTTCAGCTACATACCTTTTGACCCCTTTTTTTGCACCTTAAAGAAGCTGTGTTGACTGCTCTGAAATCAGGCACTCCTTGTGGATAACAAAAGTGCTGATGAATCCCATTCCCTCCTATCATGTGGCTGGTGCTATGCCTCTGTAAGTGACTCATGTTTGACAGGTAATTATCTCAGCCAGGCTCCCGTTTCCAGACCTCTACAATAGCTCAACAATAAGCATTCATCAGTTCCTGGAAACTGGCCATGGCAATTTAATGTGGATAGTTGTCATGACAAATCCACCAATAAAGACATTTGTTTTGAAGGTCTGTGAGGCATAGTCCAGCCGATTTACCCTGATGAGCATCCACAATGTCCGGAGCATTGTGCGTGTGTGTGTGTGCCTTCAGAGAGTCTGAATGGTACTAGAGGTGGGATTTCCATTCCCAGAGTCAGGATACACACATACACTGTGAAGGAGTGTATTTTAAAGGATAGCTCATTAATGGCCTCAGAAATCTTCAGGGCAGCTAATTCACAACACACTCAGCCACACCAGCACACTATACATCACCTGAAGCTCTGACATATACCTCCCAACACAAGCATTACTCAGTTTGCCTCACAGGATATCAGCTTCCACAGTGTGAAGCCACTCACCTGCAGCCATCTTTGCAATAACAAATTGCCAGCTACTAGCATGGTGCCCTCGTGCCTGATACTTAGGATGAACTCTGGCTGCATTAATTTTGAGTGTACTTTCAAGACAAGTCAAAGGTCATGTGAGCTGCTGGCAAGATTGTTTTCATGCTAGCACAGAACACATCATGAGGATTAGTATACTTCAGCCCCTGTGGGAGGCTGTTCCAGCTCTGCTAAAGAGGACTATGTGTTTCCCTACTTGAAGATTACACTGACATAGTATGTAGAGCTGTAAGGGAAAAAATCACCTGTGCTCCTGCTGGACTCCAGGGATATAGTCTCCTCTCCCACATGCCTTCCAGAAATCTACCAGAATTATCTTGGGGTATTTTTTCACAATTAAAGATTGAAAACCAAGATTAAATATTGCCATATAAAATAGTCTGTATTGTGGATGACATATGTTAATCAGACTCCATATCTTTTCATGCATATATTCCAGAGTGGTTGCATAGGTACAGGCTAACCACAGAGAGCAGACACACAGGCTGCCTCTTCCTCAGGAGGACCACTTAGAATACCCCCAATCTCTCTGGGTGAAACTAGCTGAGATTTCCCTCTATACCACACACTGGACACAATCATTAGGGAGAGAAGACGAAAGGCAAAAATTAAGCATCTGTAAGTAAAGACTGCTCATTCATTACCAGTAGATGTGTGGAGGATCATGGACCAAAAATGACCAAAAATGAGTGACAGATTTGTCTTAAAAGGAGGAGAGACTTAGCTGCTCATGGTCTAGAAGATGATGACTTAAGAGTCTGCATAGGAAACTCTGTCCAGCTGTTTATCATCAGTGTCTTTTGACAAACTTGAGTCCCTAGGCTTCTTTGAAATACTGGAGAAGTTCTTTCAAATGACAACTTACTCATTGTAACACAGTTGCTACTATGAATGTGGATAGTAGCAGACACACCTGACTCCATAACTTATCTAAAGTGAAATAAAGTCCTTGCTGGATCACTGTGACAGGTATTTGTTTACAGTTCATTGCAGTGGAGGCTTATGGTGGTGTGGTGTGACTGTCCTGCTAACTTACAGAAATCACTCTGTGTGATAAAACAGATGAGTCATTTAAAAAGCTCAGGAAAGAAGCAAGCAGAACATTGAGAAAAGGAAATGAAAAAAAAAAACCAAAACAAAACACCAAAAACCACACACACAGGTGCTGGTATTCAATTTTTCTTAACCTAAATAAGATCTGCTATGTGGGTATGGGATGCTTCCTTTGGGTTAGGAGTGTCTGTTGTGAAGAGAGGTGTAGCGGATGTTTGGGCTGTTCAGAACTGTAGGAAGGATACATTGGTGGAAGAGGAGTGTAGGGATGTGTTATGAAGCTGTTTCAGAAGGAGGTTTCCTAGGTAAGAGTCATTTTGGCTAGGTATGAAGGTAGACAGTGAGCTCTTTGTTGTTGTTGCACTGAGACCTATTGTTTGAAACTGTGCCAGCCAGATTACTCTCAGGATATCTCAGGGGTTATTTGAAGGCATAAACCATGTGAAGGGACGGAGAGGTAGAGTAGGAGAAATTCAAGAGTGAGATAGCTAAACTAAAAGTCTCATCAGGAATCCTTTGGCTTGTGCTGGATGTGTTGGGATAAGGAGTTTTAGGGGGTAATGAGAGAGAAAGACTTAGTTTCAAATTGTGTTTATAGTCACAAACTAAGGATGTCCTAAGGGAGCAACCTCTTATCTCCAAATTTTAGTTTTTTACACTAAAACAACAGAAAATTTAAAAGAAATTATTCTGAGAAGATTGTGGACTCTCCTTCTTTGGAGGTCTTCAAGACCCACCTGGACACATTCCTGTGCGACTTGATCTAGGTGGACCTGCTTCTGCAGGGGAGTTGGACTAGATGATCTCTAAAGGTCTGTTCTGACCCCTACCATTCTATGATTCTGTGATAAGATACGCCTCTCCGTGGCTGTTGCTTTGTTCAATGTAATTTCAATACACTTGTTTTGTGTAAATACTCCTGAGTCTTAATCTTGAGAAAAAAACATCTACATGGTTTCATATTTGGAGGTGTCAGACTAATTTCCAGGTTGGACAGTTTTTGTGTGTAGCAGAAATGAGAACCGTAACAAAGAAGGAGGTGAATTTATGATAAATGAAATAAAAGAAAAGCTTTCACACTTCTCCAAGCACACACAAATCTCAGTTCAATTATTTTTAAAGCACTGAGTTATCCTGTCTTTCACAGCCTGTAAGTGAAAACTCCTCGCAGTCCAGATGGAAAAACATCTGAGCATTGCTCTATTTTGCCGATAAAAACATTTAGAACATATTTATAAATACTACTTTTACAACTCAACCAGATGAGGAATTTCTCACAAACATATGAAATAATTTTCTAGTAGATCTTCTGCTGGGACTTTTCACAATGATGCATCAAGGCTTCAAAGTGTTCATCAAAAGACACAAGCATTTACATTTATGAGCCAAAATTTTTCTTGGCTTATAGTCATCAGAATGTCTTCAAAGTATAAAATTTCTCTTGGTTAATATAGATGACCCAACTTGAAGGATAGAATCAATCACAGAATCACAGAAAAAATGTGGCCTATTCCTGAGGTTCAGATGATTACCAAAATGTGTGCACAACCATACGCAACTCTTCAAGTCTTATACACCTGATGCTTTGTACATAAAACTAACTGAAGGATTTTTTTCAGTTCTGGATCAATTTGAATATGTCTTGTTTAACCACCCTGTTGGACCTGTGTGTTGGCCCATAGCTCTTCCCAGCTCATGCCTACCTTATGGTATGTTACAAAATTCTCTCAAAGATTTCAGTTGAAATTCATTTCCTAAATGGAAAAGGGCTAATGGATATAAGTTGGAACACAAAAAGTTCCACTGAAAAATACAAGGAAAAACTTCATTCCTGAGAGAGTGATGGAGCCCAGGCTGCCCAGGGAGAGTGTGAAGTCTCCTTTGGAGGTTTTCAAAACCCACCTGGACATGTTCCTGTGTGACTGATCTAGACAAATCTGCTATAGCAGAGGATTGGACTAGATGATCTCTAAAGGCCCCTTCCAACCTTGACCATTCTTGGATTCTGTGATTCTATAATTTAAGTAATAAATCCACCTATGTGGATTTTTCTCCCAATACAAATCCTGTAATATAGGTGATCTAATTTCAAAGTTCTCCCAGTACAAATCTAGTAATATATACAATCTAATTAGAGAGACCTTTTTAGATGCTGAATTGTAAATGTTGGATTTAAAGATGAATACATTTTACTGACTATGGAAGCTTAGAGACCTACCTTAACCTAGTTAACACATGTACATTTAGATGACTATAGCCCCCAGTTGAATGCTTCTCGTAATATATTCTCATATTTTCTCTTCCACACCTTATTGTTGACTCAGACCCTTTTAATTCTCTTTTTCCTAATTTTCAGATTCAATGAGTAGTCTTTAGAACTGTTTTTCTGAGTATAATACTGAGTATTCTCAAACTCTTTTCCTGTAACAATCTAAAGAGCAGATCCACATCCCCTGTTCTGTTATTTAAAAAAAAACAACCAAAACCACTGTTTTTCTTAACTCCTTTGTCAATTCTATTATGGTCTTTGAAAAACAACATTAATAAATATTCTGAGCTGCTTTTATTTATTTTTTTTTTTTTTTGCCTGTATGTCTGTGCTTCTCCATTATCCAGTAGGATGCTGCTTAACGCCATTCTACATGTCTTTAGTTTCTGCTGATGCCCAAATCCCTAGATAAAGTGGTTTGGCAAATGCTATGCTTGACTCCATTATCACAGAGTTTAAGCATTTACTACCAGGGAGGCTTGCTAGGAAAGCAAATTGTGAAGCTATTTAAATCACTTCCATCCACCATGATTCCCATTGTTTAGCCTGCGACAATTCAAAAACATCAAGGTGAAGGAAGGCACTTTTACTCCTGCTGTGATCCTTAACTCAGACTGAATACTTGTTAACAAAACATTCTTCCTTTGTAACGTGTGGTAATTATTATATTAATATACTTCCTGGGGAGATTTCACATCTACTCAGTGAATTTCCTTTTTTTTTTTTTTTCTGGTGCATCCTCTGTCTGGTGAATCAAATACTTTTAATAGATATTAATAAATATTACCTTTATCATACAGGTTAATCCATTTACAACAGAGAGGATATTAGGCTGTTAACTTGCTATGAGATTATATTAAGTGGATCATAATGGTTGACAATAAAGTGCATTTTCCATAATGTCCTTATTCAGTTATACATGTAACAGTACACTTGGTAGAAAAACAGGAGCCTTTTAGTAGGCATATTATGCTACAAAAATTATAATACAGAACAAGCATGCCTCAATCACTTTTTAGAAACTGGTCAGGTAATTCAAAACAGTATGCAAGAGCTGACTTTAGTGGCTAAAAGAGCTTCAAATTAAAACAAATTTTGCATAATATTGGGCTAGTTCATATTGAATTGTAAAGATGAACTAGATTATAAACAGAACCACGCATTAGCTTGCATTTCTTCAGTAATGTATGTTTAGTCAAGCTAAGTTTTGCTGTTGGGACTTGTGGATAATATTTTTTTCAATCCTCTTCTGGGTAGTTCCAATCTTTGTCTGTGTCCATACAAATAATTGCTGACAACTTTTTGTATTTAGGCATTTTAAGAGTATTTATTCTATATATAGATTAAATATGGAAACATAAATAAAAGGCAGTCAAAATAAAATGACAATAAATATCTTCCCAAGCACCAATCCAGGGCGTGATATTGAAACAAAACCCATGTACTCTACTGCATGCCAAACTCTTATGTCTTGTGTCTCTTTCCCTCCTACTGGCATCTTCTGAAATTCTCACTTGACATTGACACTAAAGCAAGGCTTCTCCAAATACACTCAGGGCTCATTGTGTTTATGTGTTCTTTAATTCTTGCTGTGACTTGAAAGAAAATGGTTCTGACGTTTTTAAATGGAGTTTTCCTCTCTTTGTTTACTATTTCATTACCAGCTTACTCCTTGCTGCATGCTATATAACATAAAAACAATGTGTGCACATATCACTATGATACTTGAGTTTGTATAGAACAGACACCATAATATTGTGCCATGAGAAGAAGCCATTCCTAAAACCAGTATGACTATAGTTAGGATGAGTTCTTGCCAAAACAGACCTGCCTTATATAGGAGCTCAAACATGGTATGCAACTGACTTAATTTGATATAGGTTTCACAACATTTTCAGCCTCTCCACGTGTCACTCTGTGTGCAAATATGTCCACAGCCAGGCTCTCTTCCACTACTCTTGTCTTTAGATGCCTTTATCTCGGCCTGCACTTTGCACTGGATCAGTTCTGTAACTTGCATTGCTAATTCTTCACATGCATGCACTTTGCTTGATTGGATTACTGATGTGGTTGTAGACTCATGGCTTAGATGCCTAAACGTCTTAGCTGGGTATTTTTGCCATGTGTTCTCCAGTCTCTATAATGAAAACTGAATGTCACTGATTCCTAGTTCACAATAATCAGAGAACAACAACTACTGAACGCTTTGACTGCTGAACCTGATATGGGGCTTTGAACATTCTCTGAAATAAAAGGATGGAAGCATGGAATCAACACTGTTTATTTTCATCTATTCAGTCCTCTTAGGGGTTCCCTTGGAAAGCTTTAGTTTTAGACCTGAGGAATGCTGTGTGTCATTGGAGGTAGACTGCTCAGACTGGGAAAAGTCCAGCCTAGTAACAGGATCAAGGGAGAACAGCTGTAAAAATCATATAATATGAGCAGGTTAAAACTATGGGAAACAGAGACTTCTCATCTGATTGGAGTATGTAAATTAACAAAGCAGCACATAAGTCCATGGAGAAACCCACTGTGAAGGATGGACCCTGCTTCCAAGGGTCTCTAAGACAAGAAGAATTCCGATTCCTATGAGCAGTTCATATGATATGTGCAGAATTCAAATTCTGCCCTAGTCTTGTATGTTAAATATTCACATATGAAAGTACTTATTCAGGAAAGAAAAGCTTAGAAACTAAAACACAGTCTATGTTGGGTCTGACCTTGGGAAACAGGTCATTCTGACCTTTTTGCTTTTCAAAGTAGGAAGTTATGGAGATTTATTTAGATGCAAAGGAAAAAAATGTTTAGGATTTAATTTTTTAAAATACACATACATAGAGATAGATTCAGTAATGCATTTGTCATTCCATTTAAAGAATTTTGATATTAAAACAGAAATTCCTGGTTTCTCATAGAAAGAGAAGATGTGCTATCTATGAAAAAGAACAAATATTTAGACCGGAGCAGGGCATCTGAATCATGTCATTCATGGAAACTTGTTTCCATGAATGGTAATATCACAAATATTTCTCCAAAAACTACTTTAGAGATCAGTTTCATTGGAAAATAATGATATGAGATAAGAACTAATGTGACTAGATAGTGGGGAATAAAAGAAGTTCCGTGCCTTAGATGATCTGTCTTTTAATTTCCATTTCTATTTGTAAACAATGTAAAAAGCGGAGTCACAGAAGGTAATTAAAATCTCAGAATCATTGAATGGTAGGGCTAGGAAAGGAGATCATCTAGACCAACCCCCCTGCTCAAGCAGGTCCATCTAGATCAGGTCACACAGAAATGTGTCCAGGTGGATTTTGAAGACCTTCAGAGAAGGAGACTCCACAACCTTCCTGGGCAGCCTGTGCCAGGGTTTACCCTTAAAATAAGGAAGTTCCTTGTATTTAAGTAGAACTTTTTGTGTTCCAGCTTTTGTCCATTACCCGTGGTGCTATCGCTGGGCACTACAGAAAAAAATGTCACCCCATCCTCTTGACATACACCTTTCAAATACTTGTAAATATTAATGAGGTCTCCCTTCAGTCTCCTCCAGGCTGAACACCACCAGATCCTATAGCCAAGAAAATATTGTAATATTGTTGTTATGTGACATTTATAGAGCTATCTAAAATAAGCTTTTTTTTTTTTTTTTTTTTCACTTCTACATGACAAGACCATAGGCTGCAACTGAATCCACAAAAGGTAATGGTAAAGCTCATGTTCATATTTGCCCTTTGATAAACTGTATTTTGCTAAATCAACACTAGATTTATCTTTGCAATTATCTTTGAAAAGAAAATAAATACAAGACTTGAATTTCTAAAAAGGCAAAAATTAATTGTAGTTACATAATGAATATGCTGAATTATTAACACTCTCAGTCATAGTAGATGTAAATACACAGGCAGAATTGATGTTTCAAGTGTCTTTCTACTTGTGTGAAACTGCTTTAATCACTTTAATAAATGACATGAATTTTAATACATTTTTGATAAGTACAGTAAACTTGTAAGTATGGTGAAGAGATGTCAGTCAAGCTTCTTAATGTTAAGTATTAATTCCACAGGAATATGAAGACTATAAGACTGTAATCAGCTAAAATGTCACTTTTAAAGGAATTTGTTGACTGGTCATAACACTGAAAGTGTGATGTATTTGCTCAAAGTAAAAAATAGTATTTGAATCTCAGAAGAAAACTGATCTTTTCAGCAGCACGCTGGAATTATACCACAAATCTTTTACTTTAGTTGGTAAGGAGCCATCAGGGGAGGCAACACCTCATAAGAAATTATCATATTCTGCAGTGATAAATCAATAAACTTGACAAAAAAGAGGGGAAAATGGAAGCTGAGAGTTGACATATAATGTAAATACATCCCTTAACATTGTAATATCTAAATATAGAACTAAAAGTTAGCTACTTTTAATGAGTTTGCTACTCTCAATGATGGAATGATTTTGCTACCCTTCAAGGCATGTGAGGGAAAAACAGAAAATCAACAATTCAATTCCATAATGACATTATATAGCTAAAGACTACTGTGGTGCTACTGTAGCACTATTTATTAAGGAGGCAGTGTTCCTTCTTTAGAAGCATAGGGGACTACCTCATTGTTTATGTGGAACTTTGCAAAATATCACATAACTCCTTTTAAGAATTTATCTGTAAGTAAGAATACAAATTTATCATTATAGTCTTCAATGCTCATGCTTATGAGCTACAACATGCATTATTCTGGAATGCTTTTCTTTATAAATATTGACATTAGAGTATAGCTCATTAATTACATAACAAAGGACACCACCAAACCAAGCCAAATCTAATTTTTACTTCCCTAGTGAATATACGGTCTAAAGAGTGCTAAAGCACTGTAAATACATTTTTATTCTGGAACAGTATATTTGCTACAGTACCTTCCTCCCTAATTTCATCAGAGAAACATAGTGTTGTATGAGTGCTCTTTTTCAAGCCTAAAAGCTTATGTAATAAAAATTGTTAGCGGATATTTGCAGATGAAGTACATTAGCATCTGAATATGCTGTGTTTCCCTTTCTGCTGGCAATTGCAGCATGCTTCACATTGGCACGCCAGGTTTTATGCAGTGCCCTTTATTTGTGGCAAATGAGTTACATGTTCTGAAGCACTGAGGTTGCTGAATCTATTTAACAAATGCCAGACTACTGCAGTTATCATTTTATAGGTGAAAAACAAGAACTATCCAATTGTGCTTTGAGTGTGTGCATCCACAGCGGTCCAAATTACACCAGCAGTAGTGCTGCTATTTATACAGGTCATAATAACACCACAGAAAATACCACCCACCTGGGAATAAGAGACTATAGTAAAAGTCCTTATTTATCTGTCTATCAAAATACTCTAAGGCTAAATTCACAAAAGGATAATGTTTATATTATCAGTGGAAAAACTGTACCCATGTTCTTTTTATGCATAGAAAATGACCTATGAGCTTTTCTTCAGCTGAGCAACACAATATCACTGCAAAAGTATGATGTACTTGGTTGTGAGTAAAGCTACTCAATGAGTACAGACTTGAATGCATGAGGAGCAGATTTAGAGGATATCTCTTCTTACCATTTCATGAATACATACTCTGGCCTGTAATAGATTGATAGCACATTTTAATATATAGCTACAAGTGGATTACTGTTCTGTCATAGAAGGTACTAAAGACCTATACAGACAACAAGACCTTGCTGCAATTAATGGTATCTCTCATACTTAGTGAGGTTCTGCTAGACTCCAAGCCACTTAGTCTGTGCTACCAAACGTCTCTATGCACAGTTTCTCAAAGGAGTGAGTAGGCTGAACGAGCTGTGGTTGTGCAGGGTATTGTGGCTTGAATGAGCTGCCATACATTCCCAGCTGCATACTGTTGAGAATCAGGGAAGCAGAGGTTTCTTCACAGCACTCCTGGGAGCTCCTAGAGGCAGAGTGATTTCAGGCAGGAGCCCTTAGGAACCTCTTCACACTACAGTGTAAACATACCCGAAATCTGTAGCGTACCCCCATCATATTATGATACTCAAATGCTTTTTAGCTTGTGGTGGTTTAGCCTCGGCTGGATGCCAGGTGCCCACCAAGTTGTTCTATCACCACTCCTCCTCCTAAACTAGACAGGCGAGAGAGAAATATAATGAGAGGTTCATGAGCTGAGATAAGGACAGGGAGATCACTCAGCAATTAGCGTCATGGTCAAAACAGACTCAATTTGAGGGAAAATGGTTTAATTTATTAATGATCAATCAAAACAGAGTGGGTAAATGAGAAACAAAACCAAATCTTAAAACATCTCCCCCTATCCCCCCCCCCATGCCTCCCTCTTCCCAGGACTCTCCTCGTCCCCTCCTCCAGCAGTGCAAGTCAGTTCATTACAGATGGACTTTGCTGCTGCTTCTTCTCAGGGGGAGGCCTCATCACACTTCCCACCACTACAATGTAGGGTCCCTCCCACAGGAAACAGTCCTCTACAAACTGTTCAAGCGTGGGTCCTCACACCCTACCCCAGCGTGGGTAATCCACTAGGAGAACGGTTCTTCAGGTATCGACTGCTCCAGCCTGAGTCCCTCACAGGATCACAAGTCCTGACAGCAAACTTGCTCTGGCATGGGCTCCTCTCTCCCCACAGGCTTCTAGATACTGCCAGGAACTCGCTCCAGTGTGGGCTTCCCATGGAGTCACAGTCTTCTTTGGCAATCCACCTGCTCTGACGTGGGGTCCTCCAGGGGCTGAGTGGGCATCTCTCCTTGGACTGTAGGGCACAGCTGCCTCACCATTTTCTTCACCATAGATCACAGGGGAATCTTTCTTCCAATGCAACTGTGCAGCAACTTCTCCTTCTCAAATACATTATTGATAGAGGTGTTACCTCAGCCACTAATTGGCCAGGCCTGGGTCAGTGCTGGGTTCATCTTAGAGCTGACTGGCATTAGTTGTGTCAGATACAAAGGAAGCTTTTGACAGCTCTTTGTTTTAATGAAGCCACCTCTGTAGCCCCTGTGACCAAAACCTGGCCCAAACAAAACCACTACACTGGCTGAAGATAAGTGCTGTAGCCATAATGATTTGGTGATGCCACTCTACATTGACTTCTAGGTTAAAGACAAGGCCACCTGTTGGAGCTGGAAAAAGTAGTCAAGCTTACAGGCAAGTAAGCCGTATACATTCAGCTATATAGGTTTGTTTTGAGCACTAGAATTTAAAACATCTCTCCAGACTTGGTTAGTAGAACTGATCTTTTAAGAAATTCTTCAGTTTCACAAAAATTACAATACTGGCTAATTATTAGTATAGTGGTATATAACTTAACAAGACTTTGCAGATAGCTCACTTAAGCTCACATCTGTTCACCGCTGAATGAACAATTCTGTATTAGTATTTGCAGTTAGTTAGTTTTGTCCCCACCATTTTAACTCACGCAACTCTATTGTGTAGGTCCTCAGTCTTCAAGAGTGAATTTCACCTTAACATCTTCATAATTGCAAAAGCTGAGGGGGAGTAAGGGGGATAATCCATCAAAGTATTTAGTGAACGTTTCTTCTAATAACTGTTATAGTTTCTAAGTGGGCCATTATACATTTTACACCTCTGCTGATAAAATTTATTTTCTCTTAGGTGGTTTTGAATTAAGATGAGAACTTGAATTTAAATGGTAAATGTATTACTTTCACAGTAAATACATGTGGTTGTTTTGGCCCGGAGCCCAAGAACAGCTAAGAATTTTTCTCTACCATAGGCTCTAGCTTTAGTATTTTTCCAAAAAGCTAAAGATGGCTGCCCTCTCTCTTTCTTTGCATTTTGAGTTCTATGGCTTTTTGATGCACTTTCATAAGGATTCTAGTAACTCTAAATAGTTTAATTCTGGAAGTGAGATTAAGTGAAATATGCACAGACAGCTAAAGCAGAGGCTTGGTCAGGATCGTTCTCATTAAAAACAACTGAATTTTGTCTTGACTATTGCAGTCAAGATAAAAACCTTATCCAGGGAAAATAAAGGGTACCAAAAGGCCTAACTGATCAGATTATTACAGTCATGTGAGAATTGTTTATTTGAGAATACAAATACTATTCTGGACACCTAATTTTTGTTCCAATTATTGTCAGCCAATTGTAGACCTTTGGCCCTCCCAAAAACTTGTCATGTTTGTCATACACATGTTGGTGCCTATAGAAACCTTACATAAGAGAAGGTCTGATAGGAGTAATGGAACTTCTAGAGACGATTCAGTGCAGGGCCACCAAGATGATCAGGGGACTGAAGCATCTTCCTTATGAGGAAAGGCTGCAGGAACTGAGGCTGTTTAGTCTGGAAAAGAGGAGACTGAGGGGGATCTCATTAATATTTACAAATATCTAAATGGATGTCAGGAGTTTGGGAGCATTCCTTTTTTCAGTTGTATCTAGTGACAGGACAAGGGGTAATGGAAAGAAGCTGGAACACGAAAAATTCCATTTAAACATCAGAAAAACAATTTCACCGTAAAGGTAAGGGAGCAAGTGTCAATGTAAGCACACTGAAAGTTTGGTGCAGGACAAAGTAGTGATCACCTCACTTGCTGAATGTAGTGGTAGAGTTTGTGATGACCTGCAAAACATCTCAGGCTTGACCTAGATCTTGACAAGCCATGATGTTCAGATGATCCAAATACTTGGTTTTGTAAAGGCTTTATATGAGTCAAAAAGAAACCTTGCTGTATGTCTGTCATCACAGAACTTATTTTCTGAATATGGTGGTGATTTGCAACAGATTTCCTGTAGTTACCACAGTTTATTCTAAATACCCTGGATTTTGTGACAATCTAAATCTCTGAGATGAACCAATCAGCCACAGATTTTGATCATCAGCATATGGTTTATTGATTAATTTCTTGCAAAAGCACCTTGCTAAATTGCTTTTTTTTCATATTTACTTGAGTTCTAATTTAATTACTTGCTCAGGCCAAAATTAGCACTTGCTTTCATCACTGACATGCTTTTATCTGTTTTATATTTCTCATCCCCAATTCACTTGTGCAGAGAACCACACTTACTTCAGTCTGGTTTATTCCAAATGGTTAAACTTAATATGCATTGGAAGGACATCATCACGAGGTACATGTGCGCACATGAGTTACTTTGGGAACAATGGTAGTATTTGCATGGTGAATGTATTTGAAAGTATTTGAATGGTGAATTACATAAAATAATTTTTACAACATGTTACACATTGCATGATCACAATATGTCTTTGCCATTGAGGACAAAATCCCTGTGGGTGACTTCATTGATCTTTCACAGACCAGACAAAGAGTTCAAGAATAAATTTTATGTATTTTGTTGCTTCATCCAAATTGTGACAGGCCAAGAAAGTAATACTATGATGGAAAGTTCAAAAGTGAGAAATTCAACAGAAAGCAGGAAAAGAGTTCAACTTCCTTTTCCCCAGTTCTCAGAGTGTGATGATTTTCTCTAAAGGTCTGTGACAGATTTCTAGACATTAAGTGTTCATGCAGGTACTCTTCTTCTATCAGCTGGTGACAGGAACACATGGCACTGGCCTAATAACACTTGGGAACTAAGACATTCAGTGTGGTAAAAGGGAGTAATTTGAAATCACCATGATCTATGGTAAAACTAATGATGGGAGTATCTGTCAGATCAGGCAGCCCTGACTGTGTTCCACTTATCTGTGCTTGTAATTGATGTTACAAGTTTGAAGTCTGTTGTCATTCATGTTTATTGAAGTTCACAGCAATGATGCCTCTTTCTTTTTAAGGAACAGACCAAGAATTGGTTTAAAATACTAATGCTGTGATTACAGGAATGAGGAGGTCACTGAAAGCCTAATATTTTAGCAGACTGGCAGAAGTGGGAAATTAAAGGCTAGAGCCATAGAATGCTGAACCTCCAAGTTACTTAGTATGCTCAGACACCTCATACTGACTACAGTGGGGACACTGTGCTGAATTCCCCTTTGGACATTTTCAGTCAATTGCCAGGCAGATTCTTGGCTGACTGAGTGTTTTATTTTGGCCTCTGAGAATATCCCTTGCAGCATTAGCCAGGTTGCAAAGAGTCCCATGGATTCCTGCCACAGAGAGATAGATGTGCATCATAGGTAGTTTTGTATTTAGTTAGAAATATATCTTTTTCGACAGGGACTAAAACACTGACACTTTATTTTGGCTTATGCAGTACACAGAATGTTAGTGATCAATCAGGCTCTCAGAATTTTATTCCCACTGCGTGCATCTGGTACTTCCTAAGCTCTACACATACTGGCACAGTCACTACAGAACTCAGACAAAAATCTGCACTGTGGTCTCCATTAGAAGAGCACCTACAGCACTGAAGCACAGCATAGCCAGAGTAACAGGGTCATGGCACTTTTACTGTGCCTTAGCAGACTGAGGAAGTATTCTGAAGCAGCCCTGCAACTTCTGAATTGCTGATGTGTGCTGAGATGTGTTGGGGGATAACGATTGCTCAGGGTTGTGTGATTATACGAGAAACATGAATCCTTTTACCGAGTTTTTCACTCACTTGTCAGCAGCAAGAGAGGCAAACTGACTGCTGAGGACAGAACGTTTAGCCTTTACTCTCTTCTCATTAGTTCTAAAAAACCCTACACACAGGACTCTTCTTGAGGTGGCAAAATCAATGCTACTAATGTTCTTAAGAAGCTTTAAGGTGAGCTGGCTACCCAAATGAACTAGCTTAAAGGCAATTTGATTATATCTGCATGATTTCAAGTGACTGCAGTGTAGTCATATCTTTACAGGTTTGCCCATTCTCCTTGGCTAAAGCCACGTTGGAATGTATTGTTTGCAATATCATAATGTGTTTACAGTGTATAGGTATACACTGGCATTGAAACAGTATAAAATGAGGTTAGAATATTTGTGGCTTTATGTCTGAATAAAAGCATCAGGCTGAAATCCTGCTGAGAAGATTACGTCACAGGCAGAGTTATATAAGGGCCGTTGAGTACTCTTCTATATGCCCTATAACTTCTCACTTTCTGGCAGGTCTCTGTGGCTCTTAAATTATGTGCTGGTATTTGCTTTGTGTAAGTAGAAGCATTCTGTTCAATCATTTTCTGAAGAAAGCTGCATACAGAAGACAGCCTTTGCCAGTCTCTCTATGTTTCCTTCTTCTCTGGGCCTCCTTGCTTCAC
Source organism: Urocolius indicus (assembly GCA_013401255.1). Classification (NCBI taxonomy): domain Eukaryota; kingdom Metazoa; phylum Chordata; class Aves; order Coliiformes; family Coliidae; genus Urocolius; species Urocolius indicus. Next base: position 35,019 of record WBNH01007875.1, on the reverse strand, counting down.
CTCCCAGTTGGAAAGAGAATCCTATGTTTCTTTCTGATTATTACTAACTTTGCTGTTAAAAACTATTGACTTTCTGCAATGCCTAAAGGATCCTAGTGTAAAGAAGAGTGGTAGTTCAAATAGCCTAAATGTGATCAAATCAATTTCCCTTATTTGGTATTGCTTCCTACATATCTAATTTTGGTCTTTACTGCAATGAGAAGAAAGAATAAAGTAGACCCCTCTGGACTTCTGAAATTTCTCTTAACAAGGTAACTTCTCAGTAAGAGAGAGATCTAAAAGTACCTACTAAGGTGGAGACTGGGAAAAAAAAAAAGTCTTAAGACTCTGTGATTGATGGTATAGCAAAGCCTAAAGGCAGGTGCCCAGGTCCAGGAGAAGAGTTCACAGAACCACTCATCATCCCTTATGCAGGGGTTCACAGCAGACACCAGACTGAGCCAACAGATTTCATGGCTAAAGAACGGCTTTGTGAGGCTTTCACCTTCATGGTTTGACTGCTTTTGAGGGATTAGAATTTGAGTATTAGCTCTCTACTTCAGGATTAGGTGCTCTTGGAAAATTGCTTTCTTTTGAAACGTGTGTGTCCAGCCACCACGGTGTCCATCAAAAGTCCTGGCAGCTGGTGCCTGTCCCATCACCCCAGCCAGGAACAGAGAAGCTGGAAGGCACTGGGGCAGCCTCAGTCATTGGGCATTTCCCTGGGGAGAGGGTAGGAAGGAGGCTGGGTCAGGACATGGGCTTACAGGTGGACTCAGCTTAGTGGGGCCCATAGCTAAGCATGGAGACTGGCATTCATGTGTTTCTAGGGCAGGGAGTGATGGCCCTGGAGGACTGAAATGGGGTTATGGGCCATGGGCAAGGACGGGTTACCCTGGACAGGGGTAAGCAGTGACAGCAGAAGTGGCAGTGCTTTGGGGCCATGGCAGCATGTTATTTTACAGCCACCTTTCGCATTGTAGCCAGGTAATGAGAACATTACTTGAAGGAGGAAAAGGTATGGTCCTCAGACCTTCCCATCCAGAATGGTATCCATCCATTCATCTCTCTCATATTACTGGAGAGTACCCACGTCCTTCAGCAATTCCACCCTTTTCATCTTCCATGGTGGAAAATCCAGTCTAAGGATGTGCTTCACATGTGCTGAAGAGAGAACCACTTTACCCAAGTCAGGCTTGTGAAGCCACCCTAGTGTTGAATCTGGGAGTTACCTACTACCATTTCAGCATCAGTTACTGTGGAAGGGTGCATGTATTACTGTCCTTTCATGGAAAAGGTGAAATTTACATTGTTATACCTCATTCTCTTATTTAAAACTTTACACTTTATTGAACTTTTGTTTTCATCTCATTAAATATCTGCTTTAGTGTGAACACCAGTGTATTAAAGCCATGGATGACATTGAAAATCACAGAATCTCTCCAGAATGACAAAAGAAGAAGATGCAAATGAGAAAGCTTTCTCAAAGTCATTGTTCAGACTTTCCTTACAGAAAAACATATGAGCCAGTAATATCATAAAAACTCCCCTGCTTGCTGGCTCTGAAGGAATTGTGAAGGAAATACAGATTTAATTACTCCAGTGCGGCTTGGAACAAGTCTAGCACTAAAAATAACAGACGATCTCAAATCACTGAAAGTTTTAAGTAAGTTCATTCTAAACCTTCATTGAGAATGTAAACTAAAGGAGGACTTCAAATGGCAGAACACATAATGAAATTACCACTTTAATTGCATGTGAAAATGAAACCCACACATAGTATAAATAAAATGTATATTTATATACCTACCTCAAGCAATTTATCTATCATCTTTTAGGAGGTGTAAAGTGAACGGATGAGGGGCAAAGGACACAACACACAAAAGGAAAAATTCTCATTAGGTGTTAGGATAATTTTTCCACTATGTCATTGATCAGACATTGCATTAGATTGCCAAGAAATTTGTAATATCTCTGTCCTTGGAGATATTCTTGACTGCAACGAACAAAACCTTTAGTCCCCTAAATTTGCTCAAATTTGAGCACTGGTCTGGGCCAGTTGATCCTATATCATTCTATGGTTAGGTAAGATTCAGAGGACTGCAAGAGCAAGGAGGTGAAAACAGACTACTTGAAAAAGTTCTCTAGCAAGCTTGGGGCCTTTGTCTTTCACAGCACAGCATACAGTATTTGACTGAATAAAGAAGTAAAAGTGTGATGCAAATACAACAATTCAAATTCAAATTGCCCCAGTGGCATATAACAGATTACTGTCAAAGAAACATTTTAGGTCCTGAAGACATTATTTTTATAAAGGCTATAAAATAACATAAAACTGAAAAACTACATATTCTGCAAACAATATCCCCCAAGACCAGTAACTCTGCATGAATTGTTGCATAAGGTTGTCATTTCTGGAAAAGAGGAATAAGTTATTTACTGGACAGAATTAAAAAGACCAAAGATAACATTAAAAAATATTTACTGCAGTATTGGGCTGTACTCCTCACTTGAGGTGATGAGTGAACTGAAGTGTCCACTGGTGCAAGTGGAGGAGGCATAACACACGGTCAGGCCTTTGGTGGTGATGAGTTCTACAATTTCATAAGACATCATGTGCGAGTAGTTGGGATCTTCAACAGGTATCTTTAATTGTTCCAAGTGATGAAACAAGATAGTGTGGTCTTCAGCTTGTCCTTGAATTCACCTGATTCTGCAAGCAGAATTTGGATGTCACAAAAGTGACAGGAACATGAAACTGTGAGAAGGGAAAATGTACCAGTAAATTACTGAGTGGCAGTCTTTTCTGGCTCATTTGAAATGCTCCTGCTCTCCTTCTTCTGCTTTAATCTTAAAGTTATTGTCATTACCTAATGCCTGAATAACTATTATGATTATTAATTATTTATTATTATTATTATTATTACCATATTTTATCATAATCCCACAGAGAAGTGGCACATGATTATTTTTTTCAACAGCAAAACAAAAATTCTGTCAAAGAAAGAAAGATTTCATTAAAAATATAATAACTAAGACTGCTTTTTTCTGTATTTTGTACAGCCTCAGGCAATGCTCACTTGACCAATATAATTTTGTTGGTGTTTTTATGGCTTATTTTTCTATTTATGTGATTCTCCCCTCTGCTACTACTGAAGGTGAACAATAATGCATCTACTTCCCTTGGCTNTGAATTGTTGCATAAGGTTGTCATTTCTGGAAAAGAGGAATAAGTTATTTACTGGACAGAATTAAAAAGACCAAAGATAACATTAAAAAATATTTACTGCAGTATTGGGCTGTACTCCTCACTTGAGGTGATGAGTGAACTGAAGTGTCCACTGGTGCAAGTGGAGGAGGCATAACACACGGTCAAGCCTTTGGTGGTGATGAGTTCTACAATTTCATAAGACATCATGTGCGAGTAGTTGGGATCTTCAACAGGTATCTTTAATTGTTCCAAGTGATGAAACAAGATAGTGTGGTCTTCAGCTTGTCCTTGAATTCACCTGATTCTGCAAGCAGAATTTGGATGTCACAAAAGTGACAGGAACATGAAACTGTGAGAAGGGAAAATGTACCAGTAAATTACTGAGTGGCAGTCTTTTCTGGCTCATTTGAAATGCTCCTGCTCTCCTTCTTCTGCTTTAATCTTAAAGTTATTGTCATTACCTAATGCCTGAATAACTATTATGATTATTAATTATTTATTATTATTATTATTATTACCATATTTTATCATAATCCCACAGAGAAGTGGCACATGATTATTTTTTTCAACAGCAAAACAAAAATTCTGTCAAAGAAAGAAAGATTTCATTAAAAATATAATAACTAAGACTGCTTTTTTCTGTATTTTGTACAGCCTCAGGCAATGCTCACTTGACCAATATAATTTTGTTGGTGTTTTTATGGCTTATTTTTCTATTTATGTGATTCTCCCCTCTGCTACTACTGAAGGTGAACAATAATGCATCTACTTCCCTTGGCTGAGTCCTAGACAAACACAAAAGTGGTTTACAACACTGTTTAAAGATGAGTGGAAAGTCTGAGGAAAAGCAAGGTTCTATTAGGGCTGTCAGGGAGGCAAATGGATAAAGTGGTGGCTATGTTCCCTCAGAAAGGAAATTCTGGAAAAGGAAAGAGATATGGAAAGGATATTTCACCTCCATAGACAAGTCTTCTTCCTGGAAACGTCTTATGATTTCTAAGCCCTGCTATCTCTCCCAGCAAAAGATATCTAACTATTTGCTGTTTTCTCCAAAATTATATTTTGGGATTTTTTTTTTAGTATTGTTCCTAGTGTACTTGTATAGGAGTCTGTCTGAAATGAAGTAGCAAGTACTCTGTGAGTAAATAGGATTTTAAAATAAAGGAAATTCATATAGAAATAGGCAAAACACTTGATGCAATAAGAAGTAATAAAATTTGGGATTAGTAAGGATGGAAAAAAATATTAGAGAACGACCATGAGATAATTAGAGAAGGAAAATAGAGACACAACAGAAAAAACTCAGCAATTATATTTTAAGCACTTTGAAGTGATGTTCATACATTTTGTGAGATGTGACACGTACAGAAGCTGTGGAATAGAAGTTACAAAAATGACTGGATAATTCCATGTAAGCAACAGTAGTAATTTCGATATAATTTTAAGTTCCAACCTTTATGTCTTCTACTACAGCTGACTGATCACACCACAATATACCAGAAGAAACATGTTGGAGGCACAGCAGCCTTGCAGAGTTTATGTCTTCAGCTGAAGGAAATGTATCTGCATTTATACTTAAATTATCAGAGGAAAATCTCATCAAGTCCAGGGAGTTACAACAATTTACACTAGTACAGCAGTTAGTCCTTAATATTTTGTGATAATCTCACTTGACTGCAAATTGATAAATATTAGTTGCATTATTGCATGCAGTAAATGGAATAGAATAGAGTGCATTTCAAAGTCTGAGGGCTTGTATCCTGTTAACGGAGTCTGAAAGTAAGAAGCTGCTATTATGCAAATTTCACACCCTTGAATTAATCACACACTTTAGATGATGAATCTGACCCATACTTTACATAAGTTTCTCAGCTTTTTTGGTGCCTATTAGTAATCAGAAAGGTTTATGATACGAATGTGCTTGCCAAACACCTGGCCTATCCTAAAACACTGCATTATCTCTCCATGACGATGTCTGAGGCATGTGTACGTGAAGGTAAAAAAGCAAAAAAAAGAGTTCCTGGGTTTATACAGTTTTATGCTTCATTTGACTGCAAAGACAATGCACCCTTAACACTGGTTTCTTCAACGTTTATCTTTTTTACTATGTAAATAGATAATTTCCCCACACAGTGCAATCAACAGGATATAAGGTGATTGGTTCAAAAGAAATTGCTTTGAAAACTTCAGGTAGATGCTTTTATGATGAACTCTGTAGGTATACAATGGTAAAATATAATATGTCTGATGTGTTCATGAAGCATGCAGTCTCAGTACCCAATACCATAGTCTCTGACTACAGAGAACGTCTGTGGTGAAAAGGCAATTCACTGTATCTGTGGTTGTTCAGAGCTTTTTGATTTGAAAAGAAAAGCAGTAAAAGTAGATGACTAATAGTATGAACTATGTGATAAATGCCTTTGTATTGTACACATTTATCAATTGACTGTGTAAAGAACTGATGAGGTGTGATCCTTTCAGAAACAAAAGTTTTCCATGATGAAAGACAGAAATAACACAAACATAGGAATTGTCATAATTTATTGCAGAAAATGTCTCCTGGAATGCAGATCCCTGGATTCCTGCAGTCGTGAAACATTTATTCCTCCTTGTGAAGGCAGTCTTAAGACTTTTGTAAATGTGGTTTGCATATTAAGGAGCCAGATTCAACTTCTGCAGAGTTGTTACTGTGGAGTAGGATGGGAAAATGTTGCTGAAATTTTGATAGGGTCTAAGTTTTCTTTCCCCTATGAATTCCTGCTTTGAGTGCTTTGACAACAGCTGTGGTCAGTGATTTCTACTAGTGGAGAATATCTAATATTTCTGAAGATGACAGTGCATGCTGGCATTTGGTCTGGCCTGTATTTTAGAGGAACAAAGAGAAACTGTAAAATAAACCTACAAGCTCCTGATACTCACTGATTACAAACATCACTTCTGAAAAGAAGAAAAACATTGAATGGCAAAAGGCTATGCTGTATTTCAATAACTACAGCTGTAAACCTTGTTAATCTGCTCCAAGATTCCAGTTGTTAATATTCAGTTCTTTTTTTGGAGTCTGTGTTTTCATCAGAAACATCACCTGAAATTGACACAAGGATCAGGCCTCTGTGTTGACAAAGTGGAGAAATTTGCTAGACATACCAGGTAAAAAAATTATATTTGTTTTTCCTGGCAGAGACAAAGGAAAATCCCTGTGACAGTGAGGATGCGGTGAGTTCCTCATCAGTTCAGACATCTTGGTGTCAGTCTCTGATCTTACACATAAGGGAGCCTACATTTTTGTCAGCCATGATATGTTGGAGTTAATATACTTAGCATCTTTTGCTGCTGACACCTTATGCTGCTGTTCCATAACCTTAAGCCTCTTGTCTGTTTTGCCAGGGATAAAAATAGAAAAGTTGAATTTCGTCATGCAGTACTAAAGAAAATGAAGAACTATTCATAAAAGTGCTGCCACAAATGGATTTGACTTCAAAAGCTTTTAAAATATTTTATTTTAGTGTGCTAGTAATTGTATGGTGAGCTCTTCTCTGAAATTAGAAAGACGCTATATAATACGCTGCCTTGCATTTAATTAGAACATTTTATAATACCACTTATATGAATAACTTTGGACAAAATTCAGTTGAGTTGTTCTTAATTTGGTCACTGGAGGACTGCCACTTTTTTTTTGCATTCACAACAATAGAAAAAGTGAAAAAAAATATTACAAAAACTGCTAGCCCAGAATCTCAGCTATCGCTAAAGAGCTCACAGAACAGCTTGGGAATGACAGTGTGTAGGCACATAAATATAGAGTTTTCACTCCTGTGGATGTGTAGGCCAGGATGGTCTCACATTTTCACACCCCTATTTTTCTTGTAGTGGTTATTAGATGTTCAAATTCACCAAAATGCTGGAAAAAATGAAGAAGGGAAGAAAAATGCATTCAACTAAAAGCAGAAGATGTTAGGTTTGTTTTTTAAATTTTTTTTTTAAAACATTGACAAAGGAGATGTAAAATTTCTATGCTCATCTATGAAGGCAATGAGTACCTGTAATGAGCTTGGCTGTCTGTTTTGTGTAATTTACAAAGGATCACTGTACTAGGGTGAAGGAAGTTAAAAAAAAACAATCCAGAGAAACAGCACTGTGCAGTATATGGGACAAATCCTTCTTACTATAGAAGGATGCATGGTGAAGTCAGAAATAAATTATCCCACATCTTTTGTACTCCTCAAAGGGATAGTGCAGCAATATAACACAAGTTTCTAAAATACAGTGCTCTAAATTAACCATGTTAAAATGCATTAAATTGGGATCTCTTATGAAGGATTCATCTATCTCCTGTAGCAGGATTCTTCTGTGCAGGATGAACAATCCTCTCCCTGAAGGAACCAGTTTTCAGTATCAATAGACATTATGCACATCTAAGGACAGACCTTGGCTAATTCCGAAGGACTGTATAGCTTTGGAGGATGGTATGTTACAGTGCCAATCTTGGTAATATAACTAATAAAATACTTGTTTCCAGTATTTTCTAATATTATTGTGCTCTGTGAGAGCCACAGATGTGTTCCTTTAATTTTTTTCAGAGGCTCAGTTAATCCTGTGTCTAATCTCACATACACAGAAGCAGCAAAGTGGCTGAAAATGAAACTACACAATCTTGCAGTATTCACCAGATAAGCACACTAATTTTGTTCTCTGTTACACTGACTTGATGCCAGTGTTATTTGACTAACTTTGGTAATAATTCCCTCTATTCCCCATGGTTTGAGAGAGCATAGAAGCAAGCCCAAAGGGAAGTGTTTGCAGGAACTTTGTGCATTTGCTGTATTACTCTTACATATTAAGTATGTGGTCTGCTTCCAATATGTCCCCCACAAGAACCAGATAAACTGGAAATACCTCAGTCCACTGTAGCACACAGATAATGCTATATCCTAAAGTATTTGCAAGCAAATTAGTATAACTGTCTAAACCAGCATTTCTTTTACTGAGGATTCTACTTCTAATGCTTTACTCATAAAAAAGCTTTTCTTAATGAACAAAATTTACATTGCGCTGAGACATTACCTGGAAGAATGTGTTGAGTTTACTATGCATAAATGACTTGAAGTGCAAGAATAATCCCAGGGGAGCGAATGAGTCAGGATAATATTCTGGTTAGCAGAATTTCTCCTCTGAAAAAACTCACCTCACTGGCTCTTTTCAACACTAAAGCCTATGTCATGCAATAAAAACAGAAGACAAATTGTAGCGCTTTTCCCTCCTGTTTTGAAAAATACTTGGTGAATCATTAAACGAAATATTTCATTCCTTTACACTTGAGAAGCTGGCTATATTTAAGAAGCAAAGTCTAGGATATATTGCATATCTAAGCCTCTTCATGCTACCTTGCCAGTTTTATTGGTTTAGTGTCATTCCAAGATTGCCACAAAGAAAATAACCACTACAGGAGAGTGATATTTTCACAAAAAGAAGAACAATAACAACAAAAATTCCACAGACATGCATCAAATGTTCTAGAGCTGTCTGACTTCATCGAGAAAAATTTTTTTTCTTGGAGCAAGGCACAATAAGTTCTGCCCTTAATTAACCTTCCTACTGGCACACTGCTAAGCTTGCCAGCAATGTGATCTTCATCCTTTTGTCTCATACTCACCCGGCAACATTTATTTTATCTCATTAAGCTGACATGAATGCAAGGTGTTAAGGATGTTATTGTGTGCTGTTTTTTTTTAAAAATACTGCAAACCAGAAAATCTTTTTCCAAATTTTACAACCAAAGAGCAAAAAATGAATGTGACCTCAGTGTGTGTGGATTCTTTAATATGAAGAAGATGCAATTAGAAAAGTATTGTAATCTTTGCCTAGATAGCTCTGGCTGTTGAATATACATGATATCTCTCATAGCAAGAGAAGTCAATTCCAGGGTGAATGTTCCCTATTGAATAGAGCAAAGAACTAGAAGACTGGCTTTTGAGAAAGCATGTGAACAACCAGTGTTTGAAGATAAAGGAAGAACAGTCCCTGGTCCTGGAAAAAAAACAACCCATTAATAAGTACCTGTAAAAGTAAGGTTTAAAAGAAGAAACTATGTTAAACTCAGATGCTAATATGTGCAGACTCCACAAGGCACCTTGTCCAATAGAACAGCACAAATAAAAAGGTATTAAAATTGCTCTATTCAAACATGGCTGTCAGGACTGCAATATCTTTTAAACTGATGACCATATGGATTGCCATACCAGATCACAACCAATATTCATCTAGTTCAGTGCTTTGCTTCTGGAGATGACTAGCTCTTGTCTGACGGGCCAAAATACTCCTTCTCCCCATTCTGTTTTTGACTTAAAAGGTATGTTGACAAGTGTCTGATAAAAAATCTAGTACAGAATATCAGTGAAAGAAAAAGTAAGGTTTTTAATGTAAAACATAAATGTAAAATTATAATTTTCTTGAAGTTGAGTAGTACTTGGAGAACAGATGTAGGAAAAAAGGGATCCCTTTGAGGAAGTTAATAATGTTTAAAATTCTTGAAAATATGACAAAATTCACAGCCTTAGGTCAATCAATATGGCAACATATGGCTGGTTTATGACATCTGAGAATGAAATCAGAAGCAATGTGCACCAAAATTTGGAAATAGAAAGCCTTTTTGCCCATAACATTTTTGCCTGTATCATAAACTGCACAAAACAGGCCTCTTGTTTAAAATCAACTTAAGGATTGCCTTGGAAGCCTTGTTCTCTTTTGATTCTTTCTGTTTTCACCTTTGGATTTGTGTATACTTTATCCTTGTCTTCAGATAACTCCGAACCTTGTCACACATTGCTCTGTTTATATGCCGTAACACTAAACAGTGTTCTGGGTTTCTGAAGTCAGTTGACACAGCTTTTGTAAACTTTCCTTTCAGTGCAAAAGGATCATGAGTCTTTGTTTCTAATTTTTTTTTTTTTTTTTTTTTTACTGAGCTATACGAACAGAGAACTTAAGAGAAACTTAAATTCCATTTCTGACTCTACTGGAACTACTGTCTGTATTGAATTGTTATGCTGGCATACAAGCCAATTTTAAAATAACTATATAAATAAATAAGTCTCATTGTTTTCTGTTCAGCAGAAAGAAACAACTTGATTTAAAATTTTCATCAGCAGAGCAGCTACCAAAATTGACTGCTACAGTATCTCAAAGCCTTGAAGCATTAAACAAGAATAGCTATTTTTATGTTAACATCTCCTAGTGAATAAACTCATGTTTTTACATTTGCAGTCAGGCCTAATGACTAGTGATCTAGACTGGAAGTCAAGAGCTCTGAATATCATTATGTCTTGTTCTGAATCTTTGTGATTCTCCTGGGTAAATCACTTTCTCTGTGTGCTTTAGTTTCCCATCCATAAAATGACCTTTGTGGTGTACTGTGAAGTCAGTGGTTTCCCAGTGCAATGCAGTGCTGTGTGTTATTACTGAAGCAAGTACGCTCTTGAACAATAATTACTGGATTCCTGTAAATGGAATGTGAGTGATGAAAACGTCAACAGCTGGTGAATACGACACAACTCTTCACGTAGAGCTGTGGCATTCTATTGAAACCAGTCCTTAAAGTCTGTACCAAGTCTTTATGTCTGGTGTTTGATCCTGTCAACACTTACAAATAAAGACTTTGCAGCACCAACAGTTTCGTGTGGGAAAAAAAAAAAAAAGAAAAAACGAGGAAGTATTTGCTCACAGAGTTTCTCTTTAAGTAAATGTCAGACAAGTCAACATGTCAAGACGTCTCTCAGGTATTCTTGATTGCACTGGGGTAGAAAAAGCTCATTTAAATCTGATTATTGAAAATTTAACTGTTGAGGGCCTTTTAATATTTGCTTATCTCCTGGTCAACAGGAAGTGATGAAACTTGTCTTGAAATAAACTTTGTTATGTTAGTATATTTTTAAATACTAATATTTGCCTGTGGTGATTTTAGGAGAAGATGCTCAGAGGTATGGCATCAGGTTAAGATATTGACAAGCTGCATGCAGTTTGGAATTTTTTGCTACTTTGACCATGATTTTGGTTACATCATCTTGCCATTTCTGTCTCAACATATGAAATTGAACATCGTGATCCTGATTTGCTTGCAGCATGAGATCTCAAGGTTAAAAATAAAAGGAGGAAAGATCTGTACATTATTGTTATTTTATAAACATTAAGGTAGTAATAATGAAATGTTTCAAGGACATTCTTCCCCCTGCACTGTCCAAAAATAAAACTTGGCTTTGAAATCAGAAGAAAAAAAACTTGATCATTTTGATAAAAGAGACTTCTATTTTCATTGGTTTGTAAAGGCTGACATCTGAGTTAACCTGAGACTGCATTTACAGCCTGAAATTTGTCTGGCCCATACTTAAAAAGTTAAAACCTCACAAATATTGGAAATAAATTGGTAGAACAATCTGATAGACATGTCTCAAATGAAAGTCAAATGCATTGTCCTTCTGCAACAGTGGATGGATGTGTCTCCAGATGCAGGCTGAGCGGTAAATTGTTGACCTTATTCTACCAAGAGATACTTTTCCACCTGGGGTTTGGACAATCTTTTGGTTTCTTTGAAGAAATGAACTCTCTGGGGATTATAAACATGGCAAGGCAGAATGTAGCTTAGATTAAGAGATCTTATTCCCAAATGAAGAAGCAGTAAGAAAGAGAGTCATTTTTAGAGGATATATTGAGGGTGTATTGTGTAGAGTTATCTGATAAGCAAGTTTTGGATCATTAGAGTGCTCCCTATGGAATCAGTTCTTCCTAAACTTAACACAGACATTTGGTCACTTAAATGTAATTGCTGTTCAAAGCTGCTTATGACAGTGCCTGAACTAGAAATGAAATTGGCATTTAGCCTGACAGTAAGTTGAGGCATCTGCAATCCATAAAGGTAGCAGTGCCAATATTGGCATCTGTCTTGTTTCTGATCTCATGTCTCTGCCATCGAGAGCAGCTCATGTTATAGCCTGATCTCTGGCAGAAAAATTACTCCATTCCTTGGAAGAAAGGTTTCTGCTGTTGTGGTGCCAGTTTTTACAATGATGCAGGCTGCTGGTGTTGGAACGAACGTAAAATAAACAGGTTGTATAGATTCTTCAGGAAAGCCCTGGGAAATATATGGGCTGGTGGACCTTGTTGACTGTGCTGCAGCAGAGGCATCGACTGTTACATTTTCAGCTATATCTGTGCACATCCACAGGTGCATCATAGTGCTCACTTCTAACAAATTCTGTTATTATTAAGCTTCAGCAAGGTGAAAGATGTCAACTCTACCATTTCCTAATTCTGCAGAATTTATTTTCAACTTAAATGCAGAGATATAATACTTTCAAATCTTCTAAAAAAGGAGAAACATCCCTTAGAGTCTAGTAAAACTGAAGTAGTTAAAATTTGGAATGGTATTTTTCCAATCTCATCATCCTTTTTGAATTCATAATAATCTTGCAGCTAGAGGTTTGGCATAATACCCAAGGCCATTATGATTTTAAAAGCTCTGGATTGCTATTGATATATTTTAAATTAATATTTATAAATCACCCGGTATCTCCATCACGTTACTTAGTATAATGACTTGAATAAAGTCCATGTGCTTATTTCTTTCCAAAAGGAACTTCATGTATTCAATGCAACTGGAAGATGAAATATATCTTACTCATCATGGATGCTTATATATTTTGTGTGTCTGAATCTAAAGACACTGCACAAGGAATTGTGTGTTAACAGGAAGTATTTCAAATTACATTGGTGGTTGAATAGGCTGTTCTGAGACTTGTAGCCTTAGGCTATCTAACCTACTGGACGTTGCAATCTTTGAGCAGCTGTATCCATTACAAGAATTGTCTCTAATGCTCATTTTTCCCTCTGAAATGCCTCCAGCAGTGATTGAGTGTCTGAATACTGCTCAAATTGGTCACAATTTCTGCCTTGTCAGCTGTCTTCAGTACTTCTTACATTAGGTATTGTCTCCATCTTGACAGCTTGCCTCTCTAAAGGTTCTTCTCTTTCACAAAACAGTCCTCTGCCTTTCCCCCTCTTTTTTTCCCCCTAATCTATTTTACTACTAAACCTGCAAATAAGTTTCATGTTACTGCAAAGATGCATGCATCAGCTTTCCAAACAAGCTTAAGAACAGGACCATTTGGGAGAAATTAAAGAGTCCTGTATTCATTAGAATACTTGAAAGATACAGGTAGCCTTTCCTGTGCACAAGCTGTTTGGTGCCAGTGCCTGCATGCACCCTGTAGAGACCCGAGTCTTGGTAATAGTCAAGAACTCTCCTGTGAATGAATATTGGGCACCATCACTGTAACAGCCTGAGGACCTTCACAGACTGAGATGACTACAAATCTTATTTGCCCTTGCAGCAAATATCAGATTCTCTGTAGGATGAATAATCTGATGTTGTTCAGATATGGTCAGATCATATCTCCATAAGGATAGTAATAAAATATAGAGATGGCTGCAAGAGGAGGCTGCAAGTCAAGTGCACTATGAGCACGATTTAATGCTGAGCTGAGAGTCCTCTCAAGATTTCTTCCTTTACCTTCCCTCTGATCAATAACATAGCAGGAGGCATTCCATCAAGTTAGAAATGTGAATGGTCACAGAATTCAACATCTACCCATCTTTTCATCCTTGTTTGATGTAAAGTCAAGTCCTGCTATCTTACTACATACATGTGGAAGATTAAAGCAAACACTGAGAGGGAATTTTTGAGCAAGGTGATTTTTTAATATGTCAGATTTGAATAAAACCTTCTGCAGAAGCAAACAGATATCTTCAAGGATTTCTATTTACGTAAATTTAAAACAGAGCTCGTAACACATCCACTGTCTCTCGAGCAAAAATACATGTGTAAGCAAGTTGTTGAGGTAAACTAGCAAAAAGATAGCAAGGAAATTAGCACCATAAACAAAGAAATATTTGCAACCAAAAAATGAAACTTTTCCTTGAGAATGACATTTCCTCAGCTGAACTTTGGCAAGAAAGATGAGTGGTACAAAACTCACAAAAATCCACTTCTGTTATCAAATAAACTCTTATTCCTCTCATCTTTAACCCAGTCTTTGTATACACTATGTCCACACAAGAACCAAGCAATCCTTGTTTAGCATCAAAATGCCCCTTGGCCAGTTTTTACACATGTTATCTTCAGAACATCTGGCAGTTGAAGAGGCTCCTTGTGCAGAGGAGTTCACCTTGTCAATAATTATCTAAGAGAGGGAAAGGCCAGGAGAGAGGAGGATGTGAAAAGGCAAAATATTTTACAACAGGAAAAGGAAACATCAGTTGATTGAAATCTAAGAAGTGTACATCACAGCCTTTCATTGGTATGATAAAAAAAGATTTGGTGCATGAGAAAGCCAAATGGCAGTGAAGCTTTCTAGTTGGTGGAAAAAGCTTCAAGAGCAAACATTGAGCCCGTTGCTTACAAAGCATTCCTGAGGAAAACTTCCAAATTAAGTCCAAATAGCAATCTATACTTAAACCTGTGTATGTTTCCTCTCAAGCACAAGCAAATCAAACCAGAATAATATAGAACATGTAGGACTGAAATAAAATGGAGAGAATAGAGAACACATTTGGACAAAGGATTAACTAAATATATATAAACAAAACCTATTAAACATCTTTTTCTCTATGATTCAGATATTGTAAGTAATTTTATGGTATACTGTACAACAGATATTGTATTCAGTAATCTATTTTCTCATCTAAAAAGAAAGACATTTTCAATTTCTTCAGAGAAAAAAAATTGTATCTATTTAATATACATCTGCATTAGAAATCAAACCATTTTTAATTTTTTTTAATGCAGTAATAAAACTCCACATTATACTATGGCTGTGCAGAGAATTATTTTGCTTGAAGAATCTATAATATTACCTACAGATATTAGGTATCTAAAGTAAAGGTTGTCCAGGGAATTAAAGCAAGGTAATAATGCAGATTTAGTTCTGTCATTTTTTAAGAACTTTGGGTAATGTAAATATTTGCATTAGGCCTTGAAGGATCTCAGTAAGCAAAGCAAAAAAACCCCAAAATTGTCTCTTCTGTTAAAGTGAGATGCCTTTTTTATATACTATGCACAATGAACATGCCTCCTTGTCTATTTGATATTCTCCTGACAAGCTCCTTGATGTTGGCCCTTGAAATACACAATCTTCTTGCTAATCTTTCCTGATATATTTCTGCAAGAATTATTTTTAAGAAATCTGCTAAATAACCAGCATAGGCATAGAGTATTCTTGTTGCAGCCTTACACTGCTGTTGAGGGTGAGAATATTGCCTAAACCACAGGAATATATACTGATTACTGATCTCCTTATTGTTCAGTTTTCATTAGCACTATCAGTGCAGATTGAAATAAGTATACTCTAAGAGTCTGATTTTTCAGAAAGCTGACACTGAAAGAGATATAAGTACCCTAAAATACTGGTTTATATGAGAAATTTTACTGTGCTCTGACAGGATACTAAATATTCCTTCCAGATTTTCTGTCTATATTCTTCTGTTGTCTCAAGTCTTGATTACAACTCTAAAGACATTCTTCTCTGCACAGTACCCTGCACAATAAGAGTCTGGTTCAAATACTGCCATGCAAATACTGATGTAGGCTAACAATAAAATAAGGAATCACATAAAATAGTTCCTGAAGTCCAAGAGGGAAAAAAAACATTGAATACACGGTAGCTAAATAAAAGGGCTAAACACACAAACTGAATGGTTCAGGATCTTTGCTTCAAAGCATACAACTTTCATGTTGGTTTAAGACAGATATAGCTTGGTTTTGACCAAGATATTTTGCTTTTTGAAATAATTTCAATAGTTTATAAAACTTATAATACACAATATCGTAGAAGACAGGACATTTGCGGATCATATCAGGAGTTTGACAAAAGACTGGACATTGCCAAATTCAGCTGACACTTGAACATGACTGCTGGGAACAGCTTGTCTCCCAGATGAGCTCACCTGCCATTGGACGCAAACTTAAACAAATACTGACTCAGACTCATAATGCTTCATTTGCCAAAGCAGGCCATGAGGTATACTGGCAAGGCAGCACACAAAGTCCTAAGTGCACACAGTTGTACTGTAGCTGTTCTGCTTAGAATTAGGAGACTGTTTTGGGTGTCTGACAGTACTGAAACACTCAGGACTAACAAAACATAAAAAACAAGGTTAGAATACTCTTAAATATAGAAGTCCAGCAATTTTAAAAGAGTGCTTAAAAAACTCTCAATTTAGAAAGTTGTATTCACCTTTGAACGTTTATTCTTCAAAGGAGAAAATTATAGCCTTATCATATATATTTTTTAAATCTGTTCTTAATAACCCTTAAAGTCTTTATCTATTCTCTTTAACTTTTCTCTATAAATTAGTTACTGAAAGTGTAAAACCCTCCTGATAGAGAAATACTGCAGTAACTCCTTGTTTTTGAATAGTGAGGCAGAATGAGAGAGGAAGTTTCAGATCTAACTGTTTTTGTAATTTTCAGTATTATTAAATAAATTTCTACTCTGTTATATTTTGGTATATCAGTTAACAATATAAATTCTATAAACACTAAGAGTTTTTAGACCATAGTTGCATTTAATTTGAGTTAATTAGATATTTCATTTTTTAATACTACCTGGTTCTTGTTTGTGGGGTTAGGTGAGACTAGATATTATTGTAGCTTTCATAAGAAGTCCTTATTTCAAAGCTGATTTTCTTCAAGACCCATTTCTTGTTGCAAAGGTGCTATGTGGAGGTCTGAGCGGACCCCAGTGTATTTCCATGGGCTGCTGTGTGAACTGTAACGTGCTGAAAATGCTGAGAAATACACACCTGTGTACTAACAGCCTTCTGTACTCGTCCTGGTCCACACCTTGATTTTTTTTTGCATTGGCCAGCATGATCTCGTATTCCCTCTGGCTGCTCTGCAACTAACTAGAAGCCTCTTTTTCTTATTTCAGTGTTATATGGCATCATAACACGATGATACAATGTAAAAGATGATGTCTGGTTACAGTTCAGCCTCATCCTTGCAACTACCTCTTGGGAATTAGCACTGTTCAGCTTTGTCTCTGCCCTTTGATGTTGATGAAAACATGAAGGAATGAACTCATGGAGCTGTACAACACTGAAAAGTTATATCTGTCTGTCTTTACAACAACAGGAAAGATCTGCCTTGGTGGACAGTCATGGTCAATGGAAGAAGCCATTTAAAAAAAAAAAATCCACTGAACTTCAATGATGCTGATATGAAAGTTTCCTTAAACACATCAAACATATGTATAATTGAAAGCAAAGCAAAGACTATCACTCAATGCAAATTCTAGGAGCAATCTTAAAGAAGATCTCTATGCATCAGTCCATCACAGTGCGTTCATCCTTCAATACAGCTATTTTGGGAATAAAACCCTTTTATTCATTTAAGTAGTAGTTCATTTTCTGTGTCTTTCAATGGGACAGCTGGCAGGGTAAGGTCAGCTACTCAAAGTCATTAAATGTGGCAGACTGGCTTCTTTTCATATCTTCAAGATTCATCTGCATTTCTTTACTAGGTGGTGTGCCTCAGGATCATTTGTACTACAGGTAAACTTCTTAATATCAGTTTTTCACCAAACATTACATAATACCGCAGTTTTTGACTGGTGTGATTTAAACTTCTTTTTATTGAGAGACATTTAAAGCTATAAAACCCTGAGCAAAGACTCTTAAAATCTTAATAAGAGTGTACGCAACATGCTGTTTAACAAGTTTCATAGTAGCTTTTTAAGGAAAGATATGTGTCTTAGATAACTGGGAAAAAAAAAAAAAAACAAAACCAAAAAAACAAGCCACAAGACACAAACTTAAGAAGAATCACTAAATTTTCCTTGCAAAGAAGTTTCAAGATGAGCACCTAGCAAAACCAAAGTTGCTTCTGAAAATTGATCTCTCCCGAAGACTGCACCAAGACCTTTGTATCTCTGAGTTTTTCTTGAACATAAACTTAGAAAGATTTTAATACATAGCAGAATCAGAGAGCCCGTAGATGTAGTTATTTTAGCTTGATGACATTAATCTATGTCTTTGTCTATCACTATTTCAAACTGTGCCTTGAAATATCAACCCAACTTTCATTCCGTAAGGAATATGTCCAAGCAAGCGTATAAAATTGTTCACTGGTTCCTCTGACTTTGTATCACAAGAAGAGTTTTAAAGAGAGTATTTTATTTTCTTTTTAGGGACCAGGGGAACGGGACCTCACACTCTTCATTCCATATCCTTTAGATAAGAATCAGCATATGGCATTGCCTCCTCTCTGCAGCTCTTTTTCATAAGAATCACCAAATCTTTTTGGCTGGCCCTTGCCATCTTCTGTCAGTGTAATTGGAACAAAAGTAAAACCTTTTCCTGTATGTCTTTCATCTTCCTACAACTTTCTCTGCTCATCACAACTTCACATTTCTGTGTTCCACCACAGAGCAGAGTGACCACCTCTCAGCTTTCCAGCCTATTTGTGTCCACATGCTCTGCTTAGGGCTTGTAAGTGTAGCAGGTGAATGGAGAAGGTGTCAGCCCAGAGCAGCCTGCCCATCACCCTGGCATCTTGCATGTACTGTGAGCCTGAAAATTTTGTGGAGGCAGAGACACCTGCAAAGTTCTCTGGAACAAGATAGGGAAGAACAGAATAGCTGTGAAAATGTAAAGATGTTAGAGAGGAGGCAGTGCATATTTTTGTATGGTAACACAGGAGCCAGACGTGGAGGAAGATGAGAATGGATCAGGCTAATGCTTCCCTCAAAAGTTCTCTTTTCCAGAGTTATGACCTACTGAAATGATGAGGTCATGGAAAAGAAAATTCATTATTACCTTTCTACTATACATCTTACTATACATATGAATATGAAACATATAGCATAGCCACATACAGCAGGACTGCCTCAGCAACCTTTCTGCTTTGCAAGCTGCCCTGGACATGCTGCTGTAGCTGTATGGCATTATGGGTTCTGACTCATCTCCAGCAAACTCAGAGGGTGAGCAGAATAGCACAAGATGGTTTGTACCTCAGTGTTCCATAGTTTTCACACTCCTACCTCCTTTATTTTTTTTTTTGTGGAAACAGCCTGTGAAATCTACTGGCAGAAGAACTATTGTTAAGACTATTGTGTTCATTTCACATTTTGAATGGAGGGATGAAGGTGGCTCTCGGGCCTTGCAGCTTATTATCACATTTCAACAGCCCTGCTGATATTTATTAATATAATTATATTATTTAAAAGATTTACATATATAGGGAAGCTTTTTCCAATAAATTTCTTTGAAGTATTGTAAGTCTGGTAAGAATTTGTTTGAGCTACAAATAAAGTAAGAAGGTGAAGGATGTACAGCAGACATTTGTTCAAAGAAAACAGCAAAATCAGATTCATACTAATTTAGAGTATTATGGTCTAGCTTTTCAGTTGATTGATTTAGAGCACCACATAGAACATTTTGCATTCCTTTTCTTTTTCAAGGACAATAAATGTCCTAAACCAGAGATTTATAATAACTTGGTAAGCCATTCAGAAGGAGGCTTGCCCATGTACAAGATTGCTAAACTGCTCCTTTACATAAACGAACCAGTTGAGCAATAATAGCCTGTCAAGAAATAACTCTTTTTGTATTGTTTTGCAAGAATCACATCATTTAGGGGAAGAACAAAAGTTCTAGAATGACAAACAAGAGTTAAATACAAAGAAGTTATCGAGACAGAGAAAGAATGAACAGTAATTTAAGAGAAAACCTGTGCTTTTTAGGAAATGAGAGCTTTGTTTTTGTAAAGCACATTTAAATGAAGTTTGTTTTCAAGAGTAGAAAAGTAATATGCAAGGGAAGTTTTGAAGAAAAATTAATATTTATGCAGCTATAGCTAGATTTTTATACCATGATATATCAGCATGCTATTATCATGAAAATAGCATTCCAGAGCTTATCCTGG
Source organism: Urocolius indicus (assembly GCA_013401255.1). Lineage (NCBI taxonomy): Eukaryota > Metazoa > Chordata > Aves > Coliiformes > Coliidae > Urocolius > Urocolius indicus. Next base: position 14,860 of record WBNH01007875.1, on the reverse strand, counting down.
CTTGGATCCCAGTGATTATAATGGTGTTAGAATGCTATAGACAGACAATGTGCCAAAATTCTCTTTTTGGTTTTCAAAAGGAAGGAATTATATCCTTTGGGAAATGTCAATGATTGTAATTTTATGAAGAGACAGAAATCAGACAGCCTTGTGACTTAGCTGAGACTGTCTGACCACTGAAAAAATATTTAAAGGCAAATTAAAGGTCCATATCTAATATTTCAAGTCTAAGCAAAGCCCTGCTATCTTGGGTGTTGGGCTTACAGAGGAGGAAAGCTTTCTAACAATGTTAAAGGTTTTGTAGGACAAGAACATCTGGGTCAAATTCCACATACTTCTAGATTAATATTGGGTGTTCTCACCCAACTGAAATGTAAAGAAGGAATAAGGCATCAATCAAGTGAGAAGTATGAGCATTTTAAATGTGAACACACTGATATTTTTCCCAAATCCAAATCAAATGTATACACTCATGATTGTCCTGAACTGTAGACAGTGTCAAAAAAAAAAAAAAACCTGCAACAAAAGCTTGTTTATATAAAATACATTCCACCTTCCCCCCTCCAAATTAGACAGCTTTTCAGTTTTAATGAGCCTCAAAAACCTGTTTAGCAACAAAAATTCAATCAAAACCTAGCCAGGATATAGCACAACTGTTCAGCTTCTGTTTTAGCTGAATCAGTTCAGGGACACCAAGCAAGCAGAATCAAGCTGTTGTTCTCATCACAATATGTTTTTCTCATGAGAGTATACCCTTTGAGATAAGTACCTGACGGGTAAAATTACTTAGCATATCACCATAAATCTTTCATTTTTTTTTCTTTTTTTTTTTTTTCTGCTCTAACCATCCATTATGAAATGATGAATGCTTGCATAAGACACAGTACAGCCACTTTATTTTCCAGCACTCAATTTAAGTCTCTTGGCTTGTAATATTTCATAAAGTTTGACACTTTTTTCAATGAGTAGATTATTAATCATACTATAAAGATTTTTTTTATTATAAAGAAATTATAATATGTCACTTTTACATGGAAATTACAAGTGGCTGTAGCCTCTCTTTATTGGTAGTTATGATACTGAGCACATGCTCATTGATTCATTTCTGAGTAAATGAGATTTATTTCATTTAGATCAGATGAAGAAGAATCACATAATCATAGAATGGTATGGGTTGGAAGGGATCTTTAGAGATCATCTAGTCCAACCTCCCTGCAGAAGCAAGTCCACCTAGATCAGGGCACACAGGAACGTGTCCAGGCAGGTTTTGAACACCTCCTGAAAAGGAGACTCCTCAACTCCCCTGGGCAGCCTGTGCCAGGACTACGTCACCCTCACAGTAAAACAGTTTTTTCTTATGTTTAATGGATTTTTTTGTGTTCCAGCCTCATCCCATTATCCCTTGTTCTGTCACTGGATACCATAAAAAAAGGGATATCTCAACCTTCTGACATCTATCATTTAGATATTTGTAAATATTAATGAGGTCCTCCCTCTATCTCCTCTTCTCCAGACTAAACAGTCCCAGATCCTGCAGCCTTTCCTCATAAGGAAGATGCTCCAGTTCCTTGATTATCTTGATGGCCTTGTGCTGGACTCTCTCCAGCAGTTCCCTGTCCCTCTTGAGCTGAGGAGCCTTGAACTGGACACAAGACTCCAGATGAGGCCTCGCCAGGGCACAGTAGTGTGGNGGTCGGACTCTTCATCTCTGTACCATTCTGTGTTGTTGGTTTTGTTTTGGTTCTGGTTTTTGGGGTTTTGTGTTTTAGTTGGTATTAAATTGTTTTCTGTTTTCTTCCCCAAGCCGAGTAGCCTGGTCTGTTTTGTCCTGCACCTTAAGCGGCAATTAAGCTCTCCCTGCCCTTTAGCAATCCTTTAGTCTTCGGTACTTGAGGCTAATCGTGGTCTTTTGTTCCCTGATGGGCAGAAACCACGACAGGAAGATGCTCCAGTTCCTTGATTATCTTGATGGCCTTGTGCTGGACTCTCTCCAGCAGTTCCCTGTCCCTCTTGAGCTGAGGAGCCTTGAACTGGACACAAGACTCCAGATGAGGCCTCGCCAGGGCACAGTAGTGTGGGGGGAGGATATGCATCTCAGAATGCCATTTGCCTTCTTGGTCATGAAGGTACATTGCTGGCTCAAGGAACATATTCAGGTTCAGTTAATTCCAGAAAATGAAATTTACAGCATGTAAAATATGAATGTACTTTAAAAAGTGTTTTTATTGTTATTTATAGAGAGATATAATATCACAATGATTAAATTAATGGTTTCAAGGCCCTGTTGAGAAAATTACTGGTTTTATAATACTGCTTAAACCAGAATATCAGGCTCAAAAAAATTAATGGATTGCCTATACCTCAGCAGAGAGGTGAAAGGACTTATAAAACTTTCATTTTAAACCTCAGGTTGCTTTATTGATAGCTTTAAAGTGCCATCTTAAAAATAAATGTTTCAGGAATGTTCTCTACATTCTTTTTCTTAAGTACAAACTCTAGCCTGTGTATAAACATGCACAAGTGGTTTTTTGCATTTATATGTGTGTCATGGTTTGACATGAAGCCGTTTTATGGTAAAGGGGAAGGAGCTGTTAAGACGACTCCTGTAAAAAGTTAATCAAAACTCTCCCCACCTCTGAGTCAGACCCACTTCTGAGGCTGAGCCAATTGGGCTCTTCCATGATCATTTTTTAAGAAGAAGCTAGAAGAGGAGGCTTCTTCCTGTTTCTTCCTTCTTCTGTCTCTCCTTTTCTGACTGGCAGTGGTGCAAGGAGTGGGAAGAGAAACAACCATGTGGACTCCAAAGTCAGAGAGGAAAGAGAGGAGGGGGTGTGCTGGAGCAGAGACTTCCCTGTATCCTGTGGAGAGGACTAGTGCAGCAGCAATTTGCACTTCGTTAAAGACCCCACATCAGAGGCAGAGACTCACTTCATTAACGACCTTGTGCCAGGGGCAGTAACTATGGCCAGAGGAGGCCATGTCCCATGTGAGGGACTCAATATTCGCAGAAGTTGTAACTGTGAGGAAGAACCGACACTAAAGACGCTCATTAAAATTATGCCCAGAAGAGGCCATGTCCTATGACCCTGTATCTGCAGAAGCTGTTCATTAAGGACTACGTCCTGTGTGAGGGATCCCATATTGGAGCAGGGGAGACATCCCCTGATAATGCAAGGAGACATCCCCTGATAAGAGAGAAGTGGCAGAGCCAGTCTGTGAGAGACTGACCACATCCCCCATTCCCTGCCCTCCCAAACAGTTGAGGGGTGAGGAGATAGAGATGTCAGGAGCAGTAAGCTGAGCCTAGGAAGAAAGGAGGGATGGGGGAGGGAGCTCTTAAAGTGCTGGTTGTAATTTTCTCATCATCCTGCTCTCTTTTTGCTTTTTGTTCTCTTCTGTTTCTTATAGGTAGTAAAATGAACTTTCCTACTTTCCTCTCTAAGTCGAGTAGTGGAGTCTGTTTTGCTTGGAACCATAATTGGCAGTGAGCCCTCTCTGCTCTTGTCTCAATCCACAACATCCTTAGTTATCTATTTTTTTTTCCCTCCCATCTTGCTGGGGCCTCTGCCATCCTTATGAGGGTAAGGTTGAATGGGGGGCATGGAGCAAGAGACTGTCATGGTACTTCATTGCTGGCTGGGCAAAACCATGACAATGTACAATGACTACAATCATTAGGTCCATTGTGTCAATTTAAGATGAACAGCAGCAGAATTGTTTGTATATGTTGTTAATTCTGTATCCAAACACAGATTTATATGTGCATTTATTCTATGTCTAGAAAGGAAGCCAATGTTCCTAAACAATTTTAATAGACTCTATGCTATTAACAGTTTCTCTGATTATTTTACTTTTGTGAAATATTCCTTTGTCTATAATTTTGTATTTGAGTCAAGATGTACACTAGAGAATACTAGGAAGATCCTTATCTGACATAAATTGTAACTCCAATGATTTCTTGCATATGCATGTTTTTGTGAGCTGAAGTATTTGACTGTTTTTTTCTCATGCTCCTCTTGTGCAGAGTTGTAGAGCCATGCAATTATCATTGTCTGAATTGTCTGTGCTGAAGCTTGCTAGTGCATCTCCAGGAAAGTCAAGTATCTTGTAGTTGTGAAGGGCTGCATCACTCTTTTTGTTATTTCCATAGGAACTGAAGCCATCAGGTTTTAATTCAGCCAGAGTAATAAGCTGAACAAGAAAATGTAACTAAACATTTGTGCAAGTTGGCACATATAATTCACATTTCAAGAGGAATGCAGCCTTGCTTTTGATAGTGCAATCATTTAAGCATGTGCTTAACTTAGAAATTAATCATGCCTGAGAATGTGGTAGGATTTATATATACATTTAAGTGCGCGAATTCAGAAACGTCATACTCATGTGAGAGTTTATCAAGTGATATGAGTTTGTCTGTTGTTCATAAATCACATAGAACCAGTCCAGATTTATATAACTGTGCTTATTATTCATAAATATTTATTGAATAGTTTATATAGCAGTATGCTGTCTAGCTCTGAATTCCTGATTTGGTTATATATTGGTTGCAGCAGTCGTGACAGCTATTTTGAGTACTGGAAAAAATTTTCAGTGGAATAATGAATAGCTGAGGGCTAACCACTTTACAGTTGAATTATATAGATTTGATATATAGCTATCTTTGTCCCCCTTCACCTCTGCTGTTGTGGTGCTCATGCTAATCATTGATACAGTAAGGTAAAGATTCAGTTTAGTGTTAAGATGATGCAGACTCAATCTGTAATCAAATCCATGTTATTAACTGTTATTTTAGGCTTAAGGGTTATTTCCAACTTTTTATGCAGCTAGAAGAGCAAAATGTTTTCCTCAATATAAGTGCTCAGGAAAAGTTTAAAGTTCTCTTCACAAAATAAGACTTGGAATTACAGAGTTTCTGCAGAAGTTGAGAGACTTGAAAAAGTTTCAGCAAATCAATACTATATTTCTTTTAGAGGAAATAATGCAGCATGAAAGTACTGGGATCCATTTAGCTATCCTAGCAAGTCTGCTTTGTCCTTGGTGGGGAATATCTTCTGTCATCCTTTCCACATTTATAAATAATTTTCTCCAAGATGAAAATTGTCAAACTAAGTCTTGTGAGATCAAATGTCTAATACATGTTGATATAGGACCTGAAACACATCTCGAGCCTTTCAGATGGTGAGACTTCTATTTTTTTTTTAAAGACATATTTGTGTTCTAGCTAATATACTTTATCTGTTCCTAAGGAGTTACAGATACAATGAGGAAAGATGCCTTAAAGACTGAGAATGAATATAGTACTCAGGAGATGCGTGGTCACTTACTTATCCTGTGATGGGCTTTGAAGCAGTGATACAGTTGCCTAAATACATGCATTTGTTCCTAGTTCTGATGTTCTAGCTTCCAGCAGTTGTAGAAGAGCACAGGTCACTTGTGAGTTATGTGTCAATACTGCCTGCCTGGTGGACATAGTAGCAGAACTGCATACCTCCATGAGACATTCTAAATTTCTGTTCCAGTATGACTTGAGCAAGTCACTTAGACTTCAATTATTACAAGTCTTACATGCAGATCCCTACCTAATGAGACTTGCAAAGGCAAATCTAACTCCATCGTACTGCTGAGAATTACTTCATCAATATTAAATACATCTTTGAGCACCCTGAATATCAGAATACCTATTTATAAGGGGATCTTGCTCTTTGTGTGGGCTTTTTTAATATGCAAGGAGGCAGGGTCAGTGGTGTGGACTCAAGCAAGTATCTCTGCAAGGCTTAAGGCGATCTTGCACACCAGCTTAGACTGGTAGACACTGGTCTGTCCACAGTGGGACATGTTTTGATCACAGTTTGTTGGTCACTTCAGAGTGACACTTCAAAGTGTTTCTCTTAGAGTTGTTGAGAGAGTTAGACACCTTAGGAAATAAAGAGCAACAGGAACAAACATTTTCAAAATAGCTTTCAAAGTGCTTGATTGTTACTACATCTCTATTAGGCCAGTTCCAGTTGAGGCCTCAGTTACTTTTGAGATTTTGATTGCAAACAACATATTTTTCTTCAATGTGCAGAAGAGAAAGTGAGTTTTAGTCTATGGTAATTAATCTCTGCCTTTGCAAGAAGTAGTTAAGGGATTATTTTCAAATGTTTTGTAATATTTAAAATAATGTGTAGTGAAAAATGTGGTATTTTGCTTCCTTCTCATAAAGAGCAACATGTTTTGCCTTTATTACTTTTATTGTGATTGCCCTAAATTTCTGAGACAAAAGTCAAAGGAATGATTCATGTTTTTTCCCTTTAATTTAGGTAACATGATATTTGGCATTAATTATTCTCTTAGATATGTGAAAAAAAATATGACTAGAGTTTGATAAAATTTCTCATTATCATAGACTGAAGCAGTGAAACAAAGCCAGAACTGCGTAGAGGATGACCTTTCCTTGTATGATGTCTCTTTGTATAAAAATAAGTCTCATCAGGCTGTGATTTAGATGCCAAGCCAAAGGATAGTAACTGTAATTAGAGGCTTAAAATGGCAAGATGAAATATCTTTACATTAAATTTAAATTGAAGACTTAAAAAAAATCCGGCAAATGTTAGGTAATTTTTCCACTCTATTTATACAGTACCCAACTAACTTATTTCTTGTTACTTATCAGTTCTGCAGCATCTTATATTATGGAAATATCCTCATTAGTAGTATTCTCAATGGAATAATTAGGGCATTGTGATTTTATATTATCTTCTCTACAACCAAGCAAATGTCTGCTGTGCATTTCTAACATTAGTTCCGAATGTATAGGGACAATAAAAAAGAAGTACTATAAATCTTATTTATGATTGGTCTGAAAATCTGGGAGTAATACATCATCTTATTTGCTGCAAGAAGAGTTTGAGGGAAAGTAGAACAGAGAATAAAATGTCATTAATTCTATGTTGGTACAGATTGGTTTCATTTCATACCACTTTTATGTCATCATACACTTTACAAATGATGGTAACTTGGGAGTTTTTTGGTGATTGAACACTTATTATGTGGTTAGAAATGAAAATGTTGATACAACTATAGCGATTCAACCTCAATTAAATTCAAATGTTCAGAGACCATTGCTTCAACAGTATGGATACTCATGTCACGAAAAAGTTTAGACATTTGCCTTGGGGGGAAAAAAACCAAACAAACAAAAAAAGGAGGCAAAAATCTTTTTGACCATGACTGGAGAGAGCAAAAACCCTGTAATCCCAGTAATATCTCTCTGAAAGGATACTGCAAAGACAGTTTAAAATATAAAAAAAATCTGTAAGAGGTAGAGTATTTGGGGATATATTGTGAAATACAGAGAAGAAAAGGAGAAATCTCCTAAAGAATTAAAAAAACTTTTCAAATAAGGGAGTGCACAAAGACTTAACTGAGTAGTTATTACTGAATTAAAGACGGGTGACATGGCTACGTTTCTTAACATAACTTTGAAAACCTGCCCCCTAATATACTGCAGTAATTATCTGAAAACTTTTAGAAAATAATCTGCATTTTTTATTTCTCTCTCACATGCATCAGTGAGAGAATTTAGACACCTGATCATCATATATTTTTGGCATATATTTTTTGCGTATATTTTAAATTTTGAAGCAATTATATTCTCTAACTAGGCTTACCCAGAAAATGACACATATAATTTTTCTAGTTTACAATTATTCTCTGCCCATTTATTTAAGTTGCCTTAGAGTTTACGTTTTCTCCTTCCCAGCTTCCAGACTGCCTTCTGAGCAATACAGTTCAACCATAGAGTAGATGTGAATAGTGTTTTTGCCATTGTAATGTTTGAATCCTCACCTCAGTTCTTCACTTGGCTCCCGCCGAGCCCCATAATTACCATATAGAGGCCAGGGCTAAACACATCCTCTTAGCAATATAGTCATAAGATGTTAGGGGTTGGAGGGGACCTCTAGAGATTGTCTAATCAACCCCTACCTGCTGAAGCAGGACTCCCTTGATCAGATTGCACAGATACACATCCAGATGGGTTTTGAAAGTCAACAAAGGAGACCTCACAGCCTCCCTGGGCAGCCTCTGTCTTCCAACTATGTTTTAAAGTCACATATTTTCCCTGTTGCTTGCTATCTGGAGTGAGGATCAGGAAAATAAAATGGAATTTGACATTCTATGCAAAATCATCTCACCTATGCACTGCCTGCAAGTGAAAGAAGAAAAGCCTTTTAAACAGAATCACTGTCAAGAGGCTGAGACCAAAAAGGACTCATTAACACGTGTCTGCTTTCATTTGACAAATACACAATATATTTAGCAGCAATCAACTGCTGCCAATGGAAGATGTCCTATTATTTTAAATATCCTGTTGAAAAATAATTTTCTTACACATAATTATTCTGCTTCTTTTTTCAAGACTATCACTCTAATGATTATAATTCCCTGTTAATGTCTGTTATTTATATCCACACTTTACTCCTCCTGAAAAGGCTGAACTTTAGACTTCTATTCAATGTTTTCTGGAGACATAAAGTGAACTGAAAAAGCAAAGTCAGGAGTTTAAGCAGAGTAAAATTGACTTTCTGTAGTCACTGCATATCATTTTCCTGGTAAGTAGGCAGTAGTTTCTGATCAAGAGTAAAGGCAACTGATTTTTTGCAAATATATATTTTATTTCAGTTTTAATGAGTGCAAATCTTAATTCTGAGGGTATTTTTCTTGAGACAGTGTTGATCTGGACTTTTCGTTTCACAGTTGGACAGCCAGCGTATGACAGACAAGCATAGGTAATTCAATGTAGCCAGCCTTGTTGATTGACTGGAGCTCTGGTCTAATCACAGATCCGTCTGTAAGGAAATAAAATATCACACCCAAATAGATTGAAGTCCAGCATGTTGTACTTTGTATCTGTTCATATTCTTTCAGCTTCCTTCTTGCTTACCTCTTTCTTTTGACATCAAATGTAAAGTGACAGATTTTTTACAGGATGCAGTTACACAATATCTACCCAGATTTCATGTCATGAAACTTTCCCTGTTGGCCATTTGCCCATAGAATATGTTCTTGTTCACATGGTTAAGGCATGTTACAAAATGTTAGCTGCTGAAACCAAACTATGTTCAGTACCCGAATATTATATTCTCTCCTGTTAGTTGTTACAGCTTCAGTAAATCGCAGTTGTAGGAAAAAAAAAAAAAAAAAACCAACCAAAAAATAAACCACAAAAACCGTGAAAAAAACCTGAGAAATTTGAAGGTAAAGGAAAAAACACAAATATTCAGTCGTTAAAGTTTTTCTTTCTTAGGAGAATATATTCCTCTCAAGTTTTTATGTAACTTCAACAATGCAAAACAATAGACCAAATTAATTTTAGACAAATGTGACAGTAATTTAGAGTAATGATTATTCTTGTGTAGCGAAGAAGAAAAATGGTCTTACCTCTGATGCTGACCCGGATTCGATTCTAGTTTGGATGAGAATTCTACACAGTACTAAATTTCCTAATGTACCTAAAATCTAAATATTTAGGTTTCCTTTCTGGTTGGTACAAAGTGTGATGACAAAATGAGGCTGGCAACTTTATTTTTTCACTGTACTCCATACATTTCTTGTTGTATCTGTGTATTTGGTTTGCTTGGCAAGGTTCTTGTAGCAGGGGTCTACAAGGATATCTTCAGTGAGAAGCTGATGGAAGCTTACCCTGTATCCAAAAGAATCAATGCCAGACAGCTCCAAGATGAATCTGCTACTGGCCAAGGCCAAGCCCATCAGTGATGGTGGCAGAGCTTCTGTGAGAATGTATTTAAGAAGGTGAGAAAAAAGACTGCACTAGGGCAACTGCAGCCACAGAGAGACAATGTGAGAGTGTAGTGCGTTTATATAGCAAGGTTTTGGTAGCAGAGAGGCTACAGGAGGGACCTCTGTAAGAAGCTGCTAGAAATTTCCTATATATATGATGAGGCCAATGCCAGCTGGCTCCAATATGGACTTACTACTTGCCAAAGCTGAGCCCTTCAGCAAAGGGGGTAATGCCTTTGTGATTAACAAATTTGAGAAGGTGAAGAAAGTTATGGCACAGGTGCCAAACTGCTGCAGAGGAAGCAGTGAGAATGGGAGAATAACATCTCTGCAGACACCAAGCTCACTGAGAAGGAGAGGAGGAGGTGTTCCAGGCAGAGATTCCCCTGCAGCCCAGGGAGAATCCTATTCTGGAGTAGGTAGATGCCTGAAGGAAGCTATGACTCAGTGGGAAAGTCAAGCTAGAGCAACTCCTGGAAGGCTCCTGGAGCTCTCCTGTGGGCTTATGGAGAAAGAAACCCATGCTGGAGCAGGTTTGTTGTCAGGACTTGTGACCCCATGAGGGAGCCACTCTAGAGCAGTTTGTTCCTGAAGGACTGCACCACATGGAAGGGACCCACGTTGAAGAAATTAATGGAGAATTTCATGTCTCCTGTGGGAGACATAAAACCCACCCTGGAGAAGTTTGTGAAGAACTGTAGCCTATGGGAAGGATCCATGTTGGAGTAGGGAAACTGTGAGGCTCTCCTCTCCAACAGGAAAAGTGGCAGATACAATCTATTGATGAACTGACTGTAACCCTGATTCCCCAATCCACAGCACTGCTGGAGAGGCAAAGGTAGAGACCTATGAAGAAGGGAGGGGTGGGAGAAATATGTTTTAAGATTTAGTTTTTATTTCTTATTGTTCTGTTTTGATTTGATTGGTAATAAACTAAACTGATATTCCCCAAGTTGAGTCTTTTTTGTCTGTGAAGGTTAAGTGCTATGTGATCTCCCTGTCCTTATCTTAGCCCATAAGACTTCTGTCTCCAGCTGAGGGGGGGAATAATAGTGCAGTTTTGGTGAGCAACTGGCATCCAGCCAGGATTAACGCACCACAACCCAAAATAGCATTGTATCATTGAAAAAACTTAAAAGCCCTGGCTTTTTTAATTACAACTTTCTCAATTGCTATTGAACTGGCTACATTTAATTTCCACAAAGAATATAAAAGTGAAATAACTGAGAACATTAAAGATTGATGTTTTGTACATATTTAAGGATATCAAATTAAAAATATAAAAATAAGGTAAATTAAAGCCACGGTTGTGGAAAGTCTCTAACTCTGAGATGCTACAGTTAAGACTGAATTACAGTCTCTAATGCAACTGCTTCCTCCATTTTTGAATATTTCATCTTCTTGAGAGCAATGCTTTGTGTCTGATTTCTGCCCAAAAAAACAATTAAAAAAGTTAGAACTAAAATAGTCTTTTTATTTTTCCTTTTTTTTTCCTGATTATGAAGCTCTGTTCATAGAGAGAGATAGTCCCCAAACAGATAGATACATAATCCCCAAATTTTAGTCTCTGTAGATAATTTCTATATTTTCCCATTATAAAGAGAAAAATATAATCTTTTTCTTGAGTAGCCTTACAGACACAATACCCGTATGCTGTAAGATTCAATACTGCACAAGAAGCATATAAATCATAGAATTATATAATCATTTAAGTTGGAAAAGACCTTTAAGACCATCAAGTTCAACTGCTAACCTAATACTGCCAGGCCTGTCACTAAACCATGTCCCTCAGCACCTCATCTAAGCATCTTTTAAATATCTCCACGGACGATGACTCCACCATCTCCCTGGGCAGCCTGTTCCAATGCTTAATAACCCTCGTGGTGAAAAAGTTCTTCTTAATCTTAAATCTATACTTCCCTGGCACAAATTGAGTCCATATTCTCTTGTCCTATCAGTTCTTACTTGGGAGAAGAGACTGACCCCCACCTCACTACAACCACCTTTCAAGTAGTTGCAGAGAGTGATCATATCTCCCCTCAGCTTCCTTTTTCCCGGGCTAAACAACCCAGCTCCCTCAGACACTCCTCAAAAGACTTTGTGCTCCAGATCCTTCACCAGCTTCGTTGCCCATCTCTAGATATGCTCCAGCAACTCAGTGTCTTCCTTGTAGTGAGGGGCCCAAAACTGAACTCAGTATTGGAGGTGCAACCTCACCAGCACTGAGTACAGGAGGACAATCACTGCCCTGGTCCTGCTGGCCACATTGTTCCTAATACAGGCCATTGGCCTTCTTGGCCACCTGGGCACACTGCTGGCTCATGTTTAACACCCCCAGGTCCTTTTCTGCAGGACAGCTTTCCATCCACTCTGCCCCAAGCCTGTAACATTGTCTGGGTTTTTTGTGGCCCAAGTGCAGGACCTGGGACTTGGTCTTGTTAAACCTCAAACAACTGGTCCATCGCTCCAGCCTGTCCAGGTCCCTCTGAAGAGCATCTCAGTCCTCAATCAGATCTATGTGCCTGCTCAGTTTGGTGTCATCTGTAATCTTACTGAGGGTGCTCTTGTTCCTCTCATTCATGTCATTGATAAAGATGTTAAGCAGAACAGGCCTCAACACTGAGCCCTGAGGAACACCACTAGTAACTGTCTGCCAACTGAATTTAACTCCATTCACCATCACTCTCTGGACCCGGCCATCCAGACAGGGAATTAATTTTAATCTGCCACAGTCCCAATCCTGATCTTGTATCCTTAGAGCAGTCAGAACAGATCCAGAAGCAGAAGACTCATAAATTCCTTTTCCTGATCTGAGGTTATTCTAGGATGAGATTACAGTCTTTGTACAGGGAAGCCCTTAAGCTTTCCAGTGCTCTGCTATGTGTGATTAAGGCTCATCAACATAAATGAGGGGGGAACCATTTTTCTTCTAATTACTATCTATGCTTTAATCCTTTTTTTTAATTAGTTAATATTCATACCACCCTATTCAGAGCTTCTTCCATTTATAAATTTGGGATTTTAAAGAGTTTAAATCAGAGGTCACATGATATTTGAAGAGATTATGGGTTTTCTGCACTCAGTGGCAAAATCACTGATTAGCTTCAAAGAAGATGGAATTAAAAATCTTAGATCTTTGTTGGCACGGAACTGTATTTTATCTAGCAGACCATGTAGCTTCCCCCAAAAAAACTCTTGAGATTGACGTAGCTGGTTTTATCCTCTCTGTAAAAGAATATAACCTTCAGCCAAGTACATTGATCTTCAGAGATCAGTATATTACACAGCTTTAAAACACTGTTATAAGGTTCACTTTAAAGGCTGAAAAACTTGAGACATGCTTTATCATAGTTTACATAATTCTCAAAACAAGGTCCAAGTTCTTAACAAAGTATTTCTTCTCTGTAGGAAGGAATTTGTGTGTGTGGGAGCATCTGTATGGTTTTGGTGCTTTCCTTTTACTAGTTATTTTTCTTCAAAACCAAAGTCTAATTTGTATCCTCTTACTTTCTCAAAACTATCCTCAAAAGTCTTCCATGGAATCTCATCAAATATCTTACTGAAGTCAAGTATACTTTAGTCCACTTGTATTATATCCACAAATCTTGGATTTACATCTTTGAAAGAGAGTTGACTAGCTTTGGTTTTGAAAAGTGCACATGGTATTAGCCAAGGTACCTAAACTATTTATCTGCTTTATTAATCAACCCATCCTGTTGTTGGAACTAAATTTTTCAGTTTCAAATTTCACAAAACTTTCAGTGTTTTCAAAGAAAGAAAGTAGATTCAGTATATTAACTTTAAACCTGAAATACTATGTCATTGAAACTTGTCATGTCATCAAACCAACCTTCACAAATCCCATATAATTAAAAAATGTGTTTTGTTATATGGACTTGTGGAATGACTCCTCACTTATGTGAATAAAAAGTAGTTTATTTGGCAATAATCACATTTCAAATTATTTTGCATCTCATACAGCTGCTTCTCTTGCTCTAGCTTCCACAACTGGGTTTTACCAACATACAGGTGAACCATACATGACTGTTTGAGGAATAATTGCTCTGCTGTTTTGCTTAGAAGCAGTGATTCCCTTGGATTTTACCCACATACCTAATGATATATTTTATGAAAAAAAAAGAAAGGAAAGGAAAAGATTTGAATGACTGTGCCTAGTCACAGCTACCCAGAAGGCAGATCAGCTGGAGATGGAGCATGGTAACAGCATGACAGCTTTTGAGCCCAACTCAGTCTGATAACAGATCCCCATGGGACTGAAGGAGTTTGTCACTGGTAATGATAGACAGTTATTGGCAGTAGAGGCAGATTTAAGGTGCCTCTTACCTTCCTAGTAACAGCAGTCTTATTGCTGAAAGCACTGAGAATTTTATGCACTGACTGTCATGCAAAATTCAGATGGTAAATTAGAAAATCCAGCAGTCATATTAATTCAGTTTGCACTTAGATTATGCATAGTTTCCTGTGCACAAGTGTTAAAAAGTGGTGTTTACTTGTGTTTTGTTTCATTTTTTTCCTTCAAATATTGTTAGGACTGATTGAAGTTATGGTTTCTGATTATGATTATGATGTGTCATAGCAATTAAATGCAAAGTAAGGATACATAAATCATAAGCTACAAAAAGCATATCTCTAAGATAGACATCAGATGTCAGTACAAAGATTTGGAGACAGACAAATCAGCTGTCAACCATAATAATTACAATTTGCTCTGAGAAAATGACTCTACCTCCAACACTAAAAATAGGACAATGTAACCTGTAACTAAATAAATAGCATAATTATATGTTTGTAGATAAGACATTTGAATTAATTTTGAGATAAATCCAGGAAAGACTTAATCTCTGTCCTAATGCTTATATCTAGCCTAAGGTGGGAGTTTCAACCTCAGCTCCTCTGATTTCAGAGAAAGTGATGAAATGAAGAAAATGCAATCCAAAATACTAGGGTGAATATGAAATATCAAAGAGAAGAATAATAGATACAGATAAATAGTTGAGTACTTGTCTTCATTTCAGCTGGGATAGAATTAACTGTCTTCCTAGTAGCTCATACAGGG
>WBNH01007874.1:25416-43562 GCA_013401255.1 Urocolius indicus | reverse complement strand
ACTACCATCTCAGACTCACTACAATGATCTAGGTATTTTTGTAAAGAGTAATTTTAAGTAAAGAAGACACCTGACTGAAATTGCTGGAATCTTAACAAAACAGTTTACATTTCACTTCCCAGTGTGTTTTTTGAAGATTGAAGTTAAATGCATAACTGTGAACTGAAAATAGTGAGTACTTACCTTACTGTAAGATTTTTTTTCATACAAAGTTGAATTACAGATGACCTGAAAGTGGGGAGAGGAATCTTACTTTTAAATTTTATTAATTATGTTCAAAAATGGACTAAAAATAGTGTTGGTATATCACTTATGTTTTTACAGTACACAGCTAAATACGTTTGTCTCATCTACCTGAAGTATTCCAGAGAACATGACAAGTTTTATTGCTGATCACTTCAGAAATATTTGGGAAGTGAATATCACAACAGATTAATATTTAGGTGGAAGCAAGTTAAATAATATGGAAAGAATGCCCTCACTACTCTCTATAGGCCATGAGGTTCTGTCATGAGCCTTGAACTCCCATCGTGCATCATCACAATGAACCTGTTTGATCTTCAAAGGGAAACCATGAGAAAACCAGTTATAATTTAACAATGAACTATGTTGAATTGAAGGGAGTGCAAGTACTCAGAATTATAATTCCAACTTACATGATGTAGCACTCTGTTAATTGAAGACCATAGCATTTTATTTTTTAACCAAAAGGAATTGTTCTTGGGTTGTTTTGCTTTTTTGTTTATTCCCCAGAAAACTGTGAACTTTATAGAGAAATTGTTCCTTGAAATGGCTTGCCTTTCATTTTCTGATCAGCTGTTGGTATATCATTACTTTTTAAGTTTTTAGTTCATCTCAGTAACCAAACTGCAGTGACAAGGGATGAGCTGTTTCGCACCTTTGCTCTTACTACTGATTTCTCCAAATACACTTTCCTGATGCTATCACAGCAGCCATGCCTTTGCAATAATAATAATAGAAAATAATTCTACTTAGAACATGTTAGAAATTCCATAATGTAGAAAGAAAAAGAAGAAACATTGGACTAGTAGAATCATTAAATGAAAAAAGAACTCTCAGGTCACTGAGATTTCTTCTTGAGGATGTTTATTACATGCACTGAAACATTTATAGTTTTTTCTGCTGCAGGGCATATGACTTTTAATCAGAAGTATCACTACAGCTACAATTAAATTGGACCTATATAAGCACATACTTATTTCAGAATTCATATAGTGAAAAGCTCTTGTCTTTCTTGATTATGGAAGATAATCATGAAAAGGCTCAGAACGCAGAGGCAAAGAATAAAAAGAAACTTTTCAATATTAGCTTTTAATTTTTGGTAGTGGATGTGTGAAGAGAGGGCTTTTTAAAGGGATTGGGATTTCCTAATGAGAAGTTTCTTGTACAGATTTTGGAATGAGTACTCTTCACTTTTTCATTTCCTTTTTTCTTTTCCTACTCCCTTTTTTTTTCCTATTTATCAAAGAGCTTATTAGTATATCATAAGTAGAGCATAATTATTTGTTGCAGAATACTTTACATTTACTTCTTCCAAATCAGGCATAAATCCAAGAAAATCTAGTTTCTGACAATGCGGTGCAAATATGAATGTATCCTTGTGACTAAAAGGTAACATAACTTCAACTACCTCAGAGAAAAAGCATATACATACATACATACATATATATATATATATATATATATATATATATATAAGCTTTTTCCAGATAGCAGAGACTCATCCAGGAGCAGTTACTAGCTTAGAATCAAGAGTTGTGTGGTTTTTTTATTCCCCTGATAAATTCTCGTTCATAGTCAGAGAACAAGATAAAAAATTTCTTAGGGATATTGGAAGAGAAAGAGGGATTTCACTCTATGTGGGAAACGTGATGTATGCTGCATGTTTACTTCTATAAGAATTCTTGGAGTTCTGGAGAAAGAAGTGGTTCCAATGTATCAAGAAACATCCATTTTCTGTCACTGATGCAAATTTTGCCATTGCTACTTCTTTTTTTTATTTAGCTGAAGTATTTGTATGCCAAATGAAAATTTGTGTGCTGTTTTTGAGTATGAAANGTGAAGAGAGGGCTTTTTAAAGGGATTGGGATTTCCTAATGAGAAGTTTCTTGTACAGATTTTGGAATGAGTACTCTTCACTTTTTCATTTCCTTTTTTCTTTTCCTACTCCCTTTTTTTTTCCTATTTATCAAAGAGCTTATTAGTATATCATAAGTAGAGCATAATTATTTGTTGCAGAATACTTTACATTTACTTCTTCCAAATCAGGCATAAATCCAAGAAAATCTAGTTTCTGACAATGCGGTGCAAATATGAATGTATCCTTGTGACTAAAAGGTAACATAACTTCAACTACCTCAGAGAAAAAGNAAGAATTCTTGGAGTTCTGGAGAAAGAAGTGGTTCCAATGTATCAAGAAACATCCATTTTCTGTCACTGATGCAAATTTTGCCATTGCTACTTCTTTTTTTTATTTAGCTGAAGTATTTGTATGCCAAATGAAAATTTGTGTGCTGTTTTTGAGTATGAAAACATGTTTTTTCTTCTGAGGTACAGAAAAAGAACACAGGGATTTTGAGAGAAAGTAGAGATTTCAACAGATCTGCTGTGAAACGTGATGAAGCATAGCTATAATGTTTTCTGTTGTCAGCAGCTGGTGTAAAATAATTCTGCATAGAAGCTGTATGTTCAGCTCCTCAGATTCAGTGCAAATGCATATTTTTTAGCATTTATTCATTGTTTTGCTTTGTAATTTTTGTGGTGGTGATTTCATATAGAATTTTATTTATGTAAGAAGAACTCGTAAAAGCTAAGAAATATTTTAAAAGCTAGTGAAGGAATAATTCATTTCATCAGACCAGGTATTTGGTTTGGGGATTTCCTTAGGTCAATCCTTTTAATTCAATTTTTGAATGTTTGTCTGTATGAAAATCTGGGCATTTTGTTTGTTTACCTATAGCTTGTGTCAACAAAAGAAAATACTCTGGATCCAATGCATGCAACTTCTATAGGATTGAATTAAATGTGAGCCAGTTTGTCCTGTGGCTAAATTTCACTGAATGTGCCCTGGTAGCCACTGCTGCTCTGTGAAAGAGATGAGCATTTATGCTTACATTCATATTCTTCTTTTACATTCACTTTTTTCTACCCCAAATACAAGGAAGAAACACTATTTTGCTATTTCAAATTAATCCAGCAGAACAGTTTACTTTATTAATTATACATTATAGGGAAATCAACCATGATTTTGTAGCTTAAAAAGAAAGAGTAGAAAAAAATGTACTGCTAACTAACTTGTGAGCAGGAAGATCAGGGCCTATAAAATCAAACTTTATACAGTAAATTAACTCTTGAAACGTAAAAGTTCTTCAGATGGAAAGGGCAGTGATGAATTGTTTTAAGCAAGAACGTAAGATCAGGATCTTCTAATAAAAAGTCCTGACCCATAAATGTTCAACAATCTGCTGATCTCAATTGAGCAGAAAGATTGCCACACTTAAAATGCACTGGCCAGATGATTGAGTCTTATTTCCAGCATATACACATGGTGGAAATAACTCTATTAACATTCATATGCATCAAAACTTCTGTGTTTTACAAGGCTCATCTTCAAGAACCTGAAGCAAAACTGTTACCACGACGTGCTGTTAAGAAGCACATTGCCACAATTGCAAAATTGGTGTAGCACAAGTATTAAGGTTCAAGAAGGATGAAAGGACATATGTAATTATGTTACAGCAAATGCATGCTACATCGTTTTGGCTGGAAAAAAGTTGTATACAGTTGACTTGTTTTTTCCTAAGATGCAATAACTATTGCAAATAAATGGAATAGATTACAGCATTTTTTAAAGGAGGAATCTTACAAAAAAAGTAATACAGAGTTCAGACAGCACTTGATAAAATATACTTTTTACATGTGGAAGTTAAATTTGTATTTCTAGTTGCTTTGAGTGAGGTCTGAGGAAATGAAATGAAATTTAGTGAAATGAGCCCAAACTCAGTGGCTTTTTTCATAGCCTGAAGGTATTCTTACCATTTATGTTGACATTTGGTATAGGTTTAGACTTTTTCAAGCCATGCAACAGTAACCTGCAAAGGTGCTGTACTAGCATATTTTCGGTTAAGCATGAAGTTCGGCATGTGTTTATGCAGAACTTCAAAATCTGTGCCTGCTGAACCTTTGGTGATCTCATCTTTTTTTTAAAACAACAGTAACTGTCTATGTTCCTTTGTGTGTGCAAAGTTGATAATATTGCACGAGTGTGATATGACTGATGCCAATCTTCAAGTTTTCTGTAGAAAATCTTTGAGTATTTCAATTTTAAATATGAGGCTAGGCACATTACCAAAATGAAAACCTTTAATACCATATGTTAAGTAGAATTAGAGTAGAAACAAAAATATCTTTTTCTGAAATCCTGAAAACTGTGGTGGGACCAGACCATAAAATTACGTGTCTTCCACTAACCTTGGGGCTTTTATCATGGTACCTCCTAACATTTATATGATGGAGTGGATAAAATGTCATCATCTTACTTTTAATGGAGGTGATGTCTATTAGTCCACAGTAACAAGTGGCATGTTCTCATGGTCCAAAGAAGAGTGGGACTACATTCATCATTGAGCTCTTTCTTACTGGGAAAAAACAGCAAAATAAGTAGCATATAGCATACTTAGCATAAGTTATTACCTAGCTCCTAGCTACATTTCCTTCAAGGAAGTTTTTGCAAATGTCTGTGCATTTTCAACTAGATAAGAAAACTTAGCAATGCTGAACTAAAACTATGTGGTCTGCAATATTCTTAAGTGCATAACGAATAAGAACTCCTGTCTTGAGCAGAAAACTAGATGTCTTTTAATGTAACAAGAGAATGCAAAGTAGTGGTGGGAAGGATTTGTTAATACTATGACAAGTAAATAAATATTAATGGGGGGGGCAGGGGGGGATGTCAGCATGAGAGTTATCAATGCACTCACCAGTGGCTCCTCTGAGCCACAGTGATATCCATGGCTGTTTCAAATCCCTTGAATAGACAGCTCCCTTTACAAGTTATTGAATGTTTTACTGTTTAAATCCTTGGGATGGAAAGAAAGTGTTCTGATCCATGCCTCTCAATTCAGGTGAATGAGCCATAATGTTATCTGGCTAGATTCTAGAACTCCCCAAAATCTCTATTTAAGCTTTCAGCCTGACCATTAACCTGCCACTTAGTTTTTTTAGGGCCTGGAAATACTGACCTGCATGACCAACAGGACATGGTGCAAAACTAGCTTGATATTTTTTAGGTTTTTCAGCTTTGGAGGATTAGTGGGATTAAGTCCTAGAGTTTATTCTAGGTTTGAGAAGGGTTTTACAAAACTTATTCTTAATCAGAGATGAGCAAATGTATTGTCAGTCAAATATTTGTACCGTTCAGCAAATTTGATGTTTTGATTTCAACTAATTCAAACAGCCACTGTATTTGATCATTCTACAGAAGCTAATATATTGTGTTTGTATTGGAAACTGAATGAGGAGGTAGCATTGTCTCTATAAAAGCCTGAATAAACCCACTACAATACTCAAAATCACTTTTTAGCAGAGGCATAAACTTCACATACTCAAAACTGACTGAATAATCAAGCCAAAAAAGTAGCGTATATGTACATATAGAATAGCTGTGTGCTGCATTTTTCCCATGTGCAAAATGAATAAGGAAATGTTCATGTGGGTTCATGGTTTACTAGTTTGAATACTTATCATAAAATGTGACATACACTGGAGAAGTTCACAGGAACAGCATAGGTCAGTTAAGAGGAAAATGACTGAACAAAATGGAAGTTGGGTCCATCCCTCTCCTCAAAATAAGATAATTTTAAGCATTTTTTTCCAGGGAAAAATCAACAGATACCTTGGAAAAAGTTGGAGGACACAGCTATAACTTTTTCATTTCCAATTACACAACTTTTATTTTGGTAGAGCAAGTGTGTTTCACTGATAAGAATGACTTCTAAAATATAATTGAATATTTTAACTTTTAGTATATGCATAAGTTGGTTTATTATTCTTCCTCATCCATAATATATAACATTTTACATCAGGATTACATTTTTTCAGACCACGTCCTTTATAATCAAACCTGTTTCACAGTTTAATCTTATCATTATATTACAGTCCAGTACCTGTTACATTTTTATTGTTAATCGGAAGCTGGCAAGATTCCATATCATGCAGCTCTTCCTTGCTTGAGAAATACAATATCCTGAATCAAAAGATGAAAAAAAAACCCAACCCCACCTCTCTAAGATTAACAGTAATTCTAATAAAATATAAGACTAGGTTAAAAATAACATTCTAGTAATCTGAGTCAAAGTTCTGAAATCCAATGATTTTGAGAAATGTTGTTTGTCATTCTTTTTTTTTATTCCATAACTAAGTTGGTATATTAGATTGGTCTGAAATGATAACGATTTTTCTTTCATATTTGCTTTTTGCTGCACTTGATTTTATGACTCTCTATTAAAAGTTGTAACATTGAGAAACCAAACTAACAAACACTTTTGCAAAAATTTTCCCATCACATGACTTTTCTTTTGAGATTCTTAATGCTTCCCTTCTGATTTACAGACAAATTTGCAGGCAGGAGGTTTTATGAGATCTGGGTGGACTTTTTCTATTAACTAAGTTTTTTCCCACACATTACTTATGTAGTTCTAATGGCTAACAACTTTTAAAAATAATTTTGATCCTTAATACAGATAGGTAGTATTGTTAATACCTGGAAATCCTTATGGATAGGAATTAACAGCTTATTTCTTAGTCTGGCCCAAGTTACTTTAAAAAGTCAAAACAAAATAACTGTGGATGATATGATCTTTTTGGCCCTGGGTGGCTATGGCATTTGAGGTTATAGATAGGCGATGCGATGTTGATACCAGACGTAAATACAGGTGTTTCTAACACATTTCTGAACTTTTTGGATGTAAGATTAAAAATGTCAGACAATTAAAGCTGATCTGAAACTGAAATAGTGGCACTGCTTAAGATACTTAAAGAACCGGTACTATTGCATTAAATAAAAACTAGATCATTGCTGCAACCATGAAGAGACTTCTAACACTACAGGTCTCCCATGGGTAGCACGTCCTCAACTGATTATACATGATATTTACAATTACTAGCAAAACCATAAAAATCTGCAAAAAGAGATCTTTGTTGTAGCCTTGATCATTTGAGACTTGATGACATTCTTCTTTTAGCTCTGTGCTATCAGATACAGCAATGGTCAGTAGGTCATAAACTTACTGTTTTATTTAACTGTTAGAGAAGTTATTCCATGCGAATTATTATAATGCCGTAACTGTTAGAGATTTTACACTTGATACCAAGCACAACCTCCATAGTAACCTTCCAGTACATTAAATCATGAATATTTTGCAATAGCCTAAAATGACATTCTTTTATTTAACCATAGTTAAATAATAAAGGCAAATTATAAAGGTGAATGTAGTCTAAACCTTGCATTATAATGCATATATTCCTCCTTGGAAAAGTAGTATGTCACTTTCAGCATTGCTTCTTGGTAGGTTTCTGTGTTTTAACTTTCTGAAGAAGATTTTAAAAGTTTCAAAGTGACTGAGAAAACACAGGGTATTTTGTGGACTAAAAGGATGATTTTAGCAAAAAAAGATAATCTTCTACAACTCTAAGTTTGCCCAAACTAAATCTTATACAAGTTTTAAAGAGTATCACAAAATCACAGTTGCTGCTGCAAGAAACCTCATCCCTGGAATATAACTTGTAGTCATAATCTGACGTGCTGGTTTGGGCTGGAGTAGAGTTAGTTATTGTCACAGCAGCTGGTATGAGCCACGGTTTGGGTTTGGGGTGGAAATAGTCTCGATAATTCTTGGATGTTTTCATTACTGCTGAGCAGAACTTACAGAGTTCAAGGCCTTTTCAGCTCCTCACCCCAATCCACCAGTGAGTAGACTAGGGGTGCACAAGTTGGGTGCCCCAACTGACCCAAGAGATCGTGTTTATATATGACTGTAATTAATGTATGTGATATTATGTGCATTTAAAATTGTCAAATACAGTCATAATTTTTTATTTCATAAAAAAATATGCAAACTAGAAATATTTTAATCAAATGACGTATTTTAGATATGGGAAATATTTTTTATATATTATGACCTTACAATTTTAAGTAAGTTAATTGTTTATAGTACTATGAAAATAATAGTCTGAAGTCTTGAATGGAATACTTCTACTTATAGCAGATGAGTGATACTACTGAGTGATCTCATCAAACATATATCAATAAGATTAAATTTCTTTCATTTAAAAACTTAGAATTCAAATTACTTCTATTGTGCTGAATAAACATGGAGCTGGCTAATATTTTATGAGTGATGAGAATGTTCTAGTGGCCCTCATAACAAAATATCGGTAAACCAAATGTCTATTTAGTTCAGTAAACCAAAAGGAAAAACGAACTGTGAATTTAAATTATATGAAAATAAAAGTATACAAAATGATGTGGAAGTAACTGCACATAATTGAGACAAATAATCTCAGTTTATTCCTTTAACTATGATATTACCTAATGTTATTTTGAATTCCCATTGATTTATGTATTACTCAAGTACATAAAGTTAACCATGCTCCAGGTTTGGTGGGGGTTCTTAACTCCTATTTATATTCCTAACCTCCTGCTGAAATCATCTGATTAGACATTTGCAGTATCAGACTGTTTCATGTGGTTTTCTATACACATCATTTATCTACCCTTTTGATTCAGACATAAAATTGGCTTACTATCAACTTTAGGTTTTCAGAAACAATGGAAAGGTTTAGAAGCATAAGTCCTCTGCTGAAAGTTAAAAAACAGCAGTTCTCCATGTTTTTGTAGTTCCTTTTTGTTACAGTTGCACTTACTTACAAACAGCAAGAGATGAAACAGATTTGTCTCAAGGAACTGAAAGAATTTTGTATCTTATCTGCCCAACCACCATGCACTTTACAATGCAAACAAACCTGCATACAGGAATGCTGAAAAAGATTTTAAATAAAAAAATTCCAGCACAAAAATAATTATTTACCCTCAGATAGCTAATTTCCTCCTTCGTATTGCAATATATGTAATAAAGACCTCAGGATGTCCACATATACTTTAAAAGTTCTTTGTCCAACCTCTTGATTTGTATTTTCAATATTTAAAAAGGGAAGAACTGCAAGGCTTATGATCACTGAGTCTGATGGAACTTCTGATCTTCCTTTCTCTCAGTGCTCCTGACCTGTTTACATTTCAGTGACAGGTAAAAATACTGTCATTTCTCACAGTAGTTGGTTTCCCCTCTTCACTGTCCCCATACAGATCCTAATTTCTTAAGGAATAACACAAAGACAACTCTTTGTCTTTGATGCTGCTGTTGCTGTTACGTGGTTAAAAACACATTCTTGAAACACATTGCAGTCTGATAAGAAGTAGCTTGCTTGCTGGTTTCAAAGAATAAAAAGTCCTTTAGCTAGCAATAGGGAGAGAAATGAAAAACTATGTGGGCAAATGCATCTTTTGCAACCCACAAGTTCCCTCAGTAGCATTTCACTCTTTGTCTTTTATGAATATTGCAAAACCCTGAACCACTTATGTATTAGAGATTGATGTTTCTCCTTGGTAAAGCTTGGTAAGCTTTTTTTATTATTTTGCAATGGTAGCTTAACGGAGTCAAACTATAGCTTAGGAGAAGACCTGCAATCTCTAATATCCCTTAAGACTATTTTTTTTTCCTTATTTTCTTTATCCTTTTGCTCTGAATTGAATCTCTTCTGTGTACTTAAACTGTGTCTTCATCTGTTCACACAGACTTCAGTGTTATGGCTCTGATCACATGTTTCTATAAAAGTGTCCTTTAATGTATTAAGGATATGAATCATCACGTTTAAGAAAACCCAAAAGAAGAAGAAATAACTTAATAATAAAACAACAATAACATCAACAAAATAACATAAAGTGACTCTGTAATGCTTCAGCACCCCCATCTCTCCACTATCAATATAACAAGATAAAGAGAAATTGGAGTCACGAATTATTCTCATTTTCAAATACGTCCTATGAAAAACTAACCCTGGAAACTGATTACAAGTTAAAAAGAAAATAAATTAGATTGTAACACTTTCATGTATTTCACATTTTGCAGTCAGGTCAAGAGCAAGAAAGAGCAAACTGATTTTTTTTTTAGTATATATGTCAAAGATTTCTCATAGATTTTTTTTCTCTTATTTGTTCAGCTGATAAATCCTTTCATCCACAGATTCGCCCATGTAAGAATAACTACAGATCTGAAAAATATGGATTATATGGAAAAAGATGAAATGCACTTTTGTTTTTAGCTCCCAGTTAGATGCATGGACAGACAGAAAATATAAAGTTTGTAACCTAAGTTTAAATAAGAAAAACAGACGTGTACGTGAAGCGGAATTCACAAGAGATACCGAGCATCATATATCATTGTAAGAAGAAAGTGAAAGAAAATGTTGGTCCAAAACTCGAGAAAGTTACCAGCAAATACTACCAATGAAAGTTGATTATTTGATTTTCGGTCCCCACTGAAAAAGGATCTAGTTAGTGCTGTTACTATGTGCTCTAAAAAGAAAGGACTCAAGCCTGAAATTGTAAAGAAATGAGTTAGAGAAAATTGAAGTTAGGTGCTGTCAAATTCACTGAGACTCATCAGCTTCACCCCAGGCTGCTCAGAGATTTTCACTGGACCTGAGTGGACACAGCTCTGTGTTATCAAGTCTTGATACAACACTTTGAGCAGCAAATGGGACTGGAGACTTCCAAGTTCCTTCCCATCCCAGGACATCCTATATCCTATGTGGTACCTGTGATTTTAGTGTGCTCTCTGGAGAACTGGAATGATGCAGAACTTATAGAACAACCAAAAAGAAAGCAACTGCTAAAAGGAAGGGTCTACAATGTAAGACTGAATAAAACAAGGATATTAGATCTAGTAAAAATGTCAGCCTCAGGTGTTTTCTCACTTAATACTTGCTGCTTCTAACAGTAGCCACACAAAAAATTAAAATCAATTGATGCCTTAGATAGAAACACCAAAGGGAAAAACCCATCCACTTCTTCCTGACCTGAAATGTATTATATGAAAACAAACAAAAACCACCACAAGAAACAACTAAAACCAAACAAATACATTTAGTATATAAGTGAAATTACTGAAAATGGTTTGCTGCTTTTTTTTCCCCACTCATTGGTAGATTCTGTAAATCCACCAAACTTTGACGAATGTGCTTCCATATTTCTTAACAATTTGTATATTAATTTCTTATCTGTTTATTCCATATGTGTTCTAAACCAAGGAATTTTAATATCACTTGGAACAAAATGTAGACAGTCATGATTATCCACAAAAATCCTTTTCGATTATTTCTGTGAGACGTGGTATATTATGTTAAAGTTCTCTTTGGGTTTTGAGGAGCAAGGGATGAAGTTCTTGTAGAGGAAAGTTGAGCGATTCAAGTAACAATGTTTGCTGGCCATAGATACCCTGAGCACACAGCTCTGCCTGTGAGGAAACAAGCCAATGATGGATTTGGAAAACAGGCAAGGAAATAAGCAACAGATGGCCAGCAGCATCTGTGGGTTCACTGGAGACCGTTGCTTTCCTTTTTTCTCGTTGTCAGATGATCATACAATCTTAAGGACATTGAGATGGAAATATTATGATATTCTTTGAAGCTAAGACTCCGCAATCATTTCTACCGTCCTGGGGTGAGTAAACGCATCTCTGTGGTTTTTCCCATTTCAGTGCATGGTAAAGAGGGCACTGATGGAGTCCCTCAACTTCAACTCACAACTTAAAACATATATCGTAATCCATTACACAAATTAGTTTACCTTCATAAGGTAATCCCTTTGAACATAAAATGTGAGAGTTTCTGTGGTTGCCACTGAAGCTGGGTGAAAACTGAAATTCTGTGAGAGGTGCTGCATGCTGTCAGGTTAGTGTAGAATTAGGCTCTTTAATTTGCCTGTAAAATTATGCTGCTGGAAAGTAATCATAAGTTTTTCTGATTGAAAGCTAGAATTTAAAAGTGACAGGAGCATGGCTGCAAATGTGCTCGCATGACATAGTTAAAGTGATGTCTGACACCTTGAGTTTACCAATACCTAAGAGGATGACTTCAAAAAAAGGGGAACCAAACCAACTGAAAGAAGTAGGGTGACAAGAAAAGTAGGTGCTCATTCCATTAAGAAACAAAACACAAAGGGTAAGTTCTTTCTGTGGGGTTTTGTGGTTTTTTTTTCCTTCTCCTTTTCCATAAGTGTCTAGCAAATGCTTCATAACTTATAGAAAATAGTGCAAGGGGATTTTATATTCCCTCGTAAGATGATGGTCTAGACCTTGGCAAGCTCTCAGTGGAAGGCAAAGATTAAGTTACATTTTTGCAAGACTCTTAGGATTTGACCGAGAACCCTTAATATGCTCAGTTTGCTGTTAGAATTAATTGCTGGAAATCTTGAATCTCTTATGAACTGATTAGTCTTTTTTTACTAGACTGTCAGCTTTACTACAGTCTCAAAGTGGAAACTTTACATTCTGTTTTCAGTTTCTCTTTCTTTAATATGGTCTTCTATTAAATAATAGCCAGGGACTAGTTCATGTAAATAGCTACCTCAACGTGAATTAAAAATCTCTTAAAATGAGAAACATTACTGTGTCAAGGGTTTTTCCAGTTAGAGGACTATATGTGAATTTCATGTTTAAAGAGTGGGATTCACTGTTCGACCCTTAGGAAACAGGAGAAATGAGGAGCTACTTAACTTAGGGCTACTGTGGTGGAACACACTCTACTGACTTATAGCATTACATATGCAAGTTCTCATGAATAAGTGATGTTTCTGTGTGAAAGGCTTGTGCTCTGCTTTAATCTTTGGTTAGAGTTCTCTCTTGTTGTGAGTACCCATAGAGATAGGCATTTAAATTCCAGAGCCTGGAAAGACACCCTCAGGCTCCTTAAAACTGCAACTGTGCTAAAACAGACACAAGAGACTGTTTCTGCAGATGGATGTATAGACATGTTGCACAGATTGCATATGCACCTATGTATGATGCATGTATACACATAATTTAATATGAATTTCTGTACATGTGTAATAATCACAGCAAATGAAAAATTTAGATATTTTTTGAAAATGTCTGCTGAGGCTTTTCAGTTTCTGCCTGAATACAAGCAGAATGCTGAGAGCTCATACAGATTATACATACAAATGGCTTTGAACACCTTTTATTTTTGCTTGTATTGATAACCTACACAAGATATTTTTTCTTATATTCACATACAATGTATTTCGTACTGTAGATTATGGGGAAAAATGTGTAATTGTATTCAGCTCTATAAAGCGATTATTATTTGACAGTTTCTAGAGATCACTACAGAATTGCGTGACAGTGGGTGGAAATTTAAATACTAAGATTTTTTATAATAGGTTTGCCAGCTTCGTGAGAATTGTGGGTACTGAATGCAATAAAGTATTAAACAACTGTAACATTTTAGGAATATATATTACACTGGTTAATGCTGAACCTGCTCTAAGGAAAGCTCAGCTTCAGTCATCTGTTACAAGGTTCACACTGGGTTTCAAAGAAACAGTGAATAGCCCATTGTGTGTGATAGCAGGGGAACATTATGCAGAACAAGAAGTAAAAAACTCACATCAATACTCAAGACAAAAGAGGGTTTGGATAAAAGTATGCAATTATTGAGGGAGAAGACTAATAGGAAGTGGTAGAGAATTAGGTATGTGTCATTGTCATTGGTATTTCTTTGGCACTTGCTATGTAGTAGGTTTCAAACTAATACTGTGCTTATAAAGAGGAAACTTCAGGAAATGGTCTCTGTTTCTTCATAATTGTCCTGTTCTCCTGTTTAGTTTACATTCGTTGCTTATTTTCTGTGTTTGCCTTGAGATGGATAGTGTTATATTTAAATGACTAAGTAGGAATGAGGACCATATAAAGAACACATAAGAGAAATTACCTATGAAAATGAGGAAGAAATAATTTTGTTTTTTCCAAGATATTGTCATCTTGAACAAATATATGAAATGAAAGGATGGAAAATCTGGAGGGATGTCAGGAAGTCTTTAAGAACATGAGAAGATCCACTGTCTGAATTTGTTTCTGACAGGTGTGTAACAAGGGCGAAACAGGCAAGATCTTCAACAGTATTTGTCATCTTCAATTTAAAAAAAAAAAAAGACTGAAGTGGGAAATTTGTGTGTTGACATTATGAGGAAACTTACTAAAGGTCCCAATTTAAAAGATTTCAGAGCTGTGAACAAGAAATGAAATGTTACATGATTTATGAGGGGTTGGAGTTCAGTGAATGTGTGTCTAAAGAAATGACTTGCATTTTAATGAAATGTATTACACTTGAGAGGCAATAGCTTGGTTATCCTTTCTGAACAATGACTTTGACTCTGCGCGGCTGTCAAAGGAGCTCATTATACCAAAGAAGTTATAATGCGGCACTATAGATTGATATGATGGCCTACAATTCATGGTATGCTTCTAAAGGCAATGGAAGCAGCAGTGAGGGGCATCCAAAATGGTAATTATTTGAGGGAAATAGCTTCATGGTTTCAACTTACAATTCAAAGGACTTTTTTCAAGAAGTAGAACTTTTAATTTGGTCTGTAACCTAAACCTGAAGGCTGCCCTAAACTTCACACAACAACTAAATTTTTTTAGTCTGTCATATACAGATTGACAGAAAGCATTTAACATATATTGCCTCTGAAGGAGCAGTTAGTATTTTTTATTATCTTTGTTAGTATTGTGTTTTTTTTTCTTTTACATGTTTTTCCCATCTTGTAGAATGTCTAACTACTTTCTTTGTGTATTTGTTGGCAGTAGTAAACGTTGATTTGCTAAACTTTAGTCTTAAAACTAAGCTAAGACATTTTGAAAAGGGAATACATATTAAAAATATTTTTCCCCTCTCTCAGTGCTGTTGTCAGACGGGAGACTTTGCTTGCTTGAACTTTATTCTATTTGTGCACTGATTGCTCACCAACTATTTCTGCTTTATGAGTAGACTCCTATGGCTGCATTATGTATGAAAATATGAACATGGAGAGATCTTCCCATTGATACATCTATTTCATGTGTATATATGTTTCCAAAAAGCGATCCTCCAAGCCTTAGGCGAGCAAAAAAATTTATCACAGCCATATTCCCTGTAAAATGATACTGTACTGCAAAAGAGCACATACAAGATTAAATTAAACACTACTTGAAATTCTGATACATATTCATAGTTCTGAAGTTTTGTTTATTCATTCAGATGTATTCTTTTTATAGCAACATCCTGTGGGTTTGTGTTTTTTACCTTCTACATCAAGGAGTTAAATGAAAATCCTACAACCACAGAACAAAACCAGGCTTAGTTCATATGTTAATGAGTCAGGATAATTGCAGCCTTCCCTAGGTAATCTGAGTGTCAATTATTCATGAACCATTGACAGCAGACTTGACATTTCCAACTGACAGCTTTCAGTCGTTTTGTTTACAAGTATGAAATGCTTAAGTATGAAATGTTAGATAGGAGTTAAGAATTGTGGGGTTTGATTGGTGGGTTTTTTTCTGTGGGTTTTTTTCTTGTGCTTTGGGTTTTTTTGGGGGTTTTTTTTGTTTGCTTTTAGGAAAAGTGGAAAAATAGGAAAAGAAAAGAAAATGGAGATAGAGTGAATTTTACTAAAAAAGTACAGATAAGGAACTTGTTCCTGCCAGTAACTTGCGCAACATTTTTAGAATGAAGCTATTACTCAAATATTAGGATCCATGGAGCTCCAAAATCTGTGCTGTAGGTAGCAATATTATGTCCCATCCTGGCATATAGATACTGCTATGGCATGTTTTGCTTCCCTTCCCCTCAGTGCTTGTTCCCACCTAATGCACTAGTGAATATCACATATAATACATGTCTGGAGAATACCACCAGGCTCCCTGCTTCTGTTCTGTTCTTTCCTCCTTCCCTTTTATACTTCCAAAAGACCTAATGACAATCATAGGCATGTTCTCAACTTTCCTTTTTTCTGTTCCCATCTACTGGACTCTCTTAACTTAAAAGCTGTATAGAAGTGACAACTAAAAATTGCAACCTGCAATATATAGGTTCTCTCACAAAAAGTTAAATTTTACCCACTAAAAGTTAAATTCTTGTATATTTTTAAGTGCCTTTGAAAGTCATTTTATGAGTCGTCTTCTTATACCTCTGAAGACATTAGAGTATTTTCCAATACTAGCACCCTAATTGAAATTAATTGACAATAATACAATAGGGAACAAGTTTTTAAAGGCATTTAAGTGCCTAAAGATGCAGATAAGTACTTAGTGAGGTTTTTCAAAAGATTCCACACACCTGACTCACATTATGAAAAAGTTTAAGGAGTCTCAGTCCATTAATAAGCTATTTTCGTTTTTCTGCCTTATTATTAATTTTGAGATAATGACTATTTAAGAAAATGCTCACTCAAGCTGAGCACTTACATTTTTTTCTAACCACGTTATTTTTCATTTGACTATGTGTATTTCTTAGCATAGCATTACAGATATTTCCTAATTTTTCCTAATTTTTTTTTCTAAATAAAAGGACTGGCATGGCATAGTGGATGAACTAGGGTTTAAATTCTTTCAGTAATTAAAAGAGTTGATTTTTAGGGTGCATCAAAACTCAATGTACTCTAATCTTACAGTTCAAACTCATAATTCACTTAGCTAATCCTTCATGGTTCACAGACTCTGTTATCTCATACTAATGCTGGTCCCTCTGGACTCTTACTGCCTTTACATTTTCAAGATATATTTATTTTCCATTTCATTAACACTGTTCAATTGTCAGATTGAAAAGAGATATTTGGAATGTACCAAAAGCAATGCTATTTGAATAGTTGTCAACTTGCCCCATGTTCATACAGTTTTCTGTAGTATGACCTTCACCTTTTTTTTTTTTTTTGCTAGACAATACGTTGCTGTAGTCAGAAACAAATTTTTGAAATTGTTTAAATTAATACTTTTAAAATAAAATAATTCAGATGGACTGTACAGTAAAATACTCTAAAGATATATATCCCCAAACCTTAGACAGACTTTTAAGCATCTAGAGGACTTATTCTTGCCTGGCAGTGTGCACCCAAAGGTCCTTTTTATATCAGTGGAATGTGCAGCAAGACAATCAAAGTTGGTACGTATGGATTAAATACATATCCCTCAGTATGCTTTTACTATTTTTATGTGTACTGTTTTTTTAGGTGTTCATAGGCTCACCTTTCATGCTGGTTTGCCTTCTAAAAAGTAGAAGTGGAAAGTGGAGAGGAAGAGTCCTTGTGTAGGTTTAGCAGGTGTTTTAATCATTTGTGTCTCAAGCTGTTTTTGCAGTATAATGCAACTTAAAAGACCATTTAGCACTGCGTGCACTAGGACAGTGATGTTGCAAAATCTCTATTAAAATGCCGAGGGAAATAACATTCCATCTTAGAAAACTGAAAATATATTAATGTTGATAAAACAAACTGTTTTCCTTGTCTTCTGGTATTGATTCAGTGACTTCTAAACCACTTGATAGTCTAAAAGTATTTCAAATAAAAGGCAAACATGACCTTTTATATAATTATGTTCCCCAGATAGTTATTCCTGTTTGCATGCACAGAGAAGCAGATACTGTACTGACTTTTAAAGATCTTCCATAGGTGCTGCAAAAAGAGTAAATTTTCCTATTCTAAATAGATAATAACATTAAAAGCATCCTAAAAACAACTAAGGAACAAAGTTTTTACTTCAAAAAGTGTCATCTCTCAAGTATAAATCAAAACCAAGTAATATGAAAAATATAATCCAAAGGAAACTGTATAGTTTATTTCATATTCTGAGTAAACTATCTGTGATAACTCTGCCATATACATATCTACCATCACATTCCCAAAATCCGGACAGAAAATTGCCTTTTTTTTTTTTTTTTTTTTTTTAGAGGTCCCCCTTTTTTTTTGTTAACACAACGCAGAAAAAAAAAGGCAACAATAGACAATGTTGAAAATTTTTCAAAGAGGTCTCTCTAAC
>WBNH01007874.1:0-25379 GCA_013401255.1 Urocolius indicus | reverse complement strand
TTTTTTTTTTTTTTTTTTTGCAAGGTTCCCCATTTTTTAAGTTAACTACACAGTGGAAATACAAGCAACCAATAGCAAATGGTGTAAACTGTTCAAGAAGCTCTCTGTAACGACCGTGAAGTAGTAGCACAGAACAGATAACCCTCTTTTGTTAGATTGCTGTTCAGTCATGCATCTATTTCTGAAAGCTACCTATTGCTAAATGTCCAAAGAATTTCACTTCAAGGATAAGGTACCACAGCAAACATATAAAGCTGACTTCCATTTCAGTCCTTACCTTTTATTTTAGAGCGTCATTAAAAAGATTGAGCTTTGCTTACTTCCATGGATAAAACACGTATGGTACACAGAATACTCTTCAAACTTGTCCACAGTACAAACAAAAGTCTTTAACTAGATACATGGCACTTCTGAAATTTTGTTCATTAACACATTTTTCTCATACTCCCTAAAAAAGAGGTCAGTATATTGTTTATAACTGAGTAAATTATGGAACAAACGTTGTTACAGTGTCCAGATGCAAAGGTGCAGTTTATCTCCCAGCCTCTTAAATAAAAATAAAACAAATAAATAAATCTAATGTGAGTTTTGAGAAGCAGAAATATGTTTTGCAAATCAAAAAGATTCATTTGACATTCTCTTAGAAAAAGCTCTAATCTGTCACTGTAGGGAAATCAAAATGCATAGCAAAAAAACCCCAAGAAATATACAAAATAGCTTAAGCTAAAATAACCTTTAAAAACAACCATTTTGGATTATTTTTTATTACAACAATAAAAGACTGGTTTGATCTTAAAAAGTGGCATTAGCATTTAATGCAGCAAATGTTGATATTGTAGAAAATTGCAAATCAGTTTAAAAAAACATTGATATTGCTCAATTGACATTTTCTGTTTATTAATGTGAGCTGAAAAATACCTCTTCTATTATGGATGGCTAAAGTCAGTTTTATACTGGTAAAGATTTAATCTTTGTATCTAAATTTGATGGTGTTGAATGCTTTGCAACATCAGAACATCTTACATCAGGTCTGCTGTGAAAGGTTTGCTATGAGCTGTCACTTGAAAATCAGCTCTTTTGGTTGCAGTTCTAGCCTAGTCATACACTGATGCATAAAGCTGAGGAACTTTTTCAATTGTATATTTCAGAGGAAATAGGTAGCAGATAAATTGATTTTATACAGTGGTAACTGCTTAAGAACAAATTTTAAGGATGTCTCTAAGCAAACATTCTTCGAACCCTAATGAACTCACTGGAGAAGTAGAAGGAGAGCTGGTAGAGACATACACACATGATCTGGGCACCAAGCATCAACATCTGGGTGCTGTTTCTTGGCATTTATACCATTCTGAATATATCCATATAGACAGATCCAGAATCACTTTCTATCCCTGCTAAGGAAATTGCACACTCACTTCAACTGGGTTTTCACTTTTTGTGTTAGAGGAATAAAACTGCCATCAGTTCTGAGTGTTACATTTAGTCTCTACTTGTCTTGAATCTGTATCAGATGGCAGATCTGATCCTGAAGATATATATGCCGGTGTTAAATTTACAACAACATTGGTATGACCACTTAATATTGTATTTGAAATTTAAAAAAACCCAAACAAACAAAACAACAACACACACACAAAAGACACATGCCAGAAAGCAACATCCTTCAACTCTGGATACAAGTCTGACTGCCAGTGAGTCTGTGCAGGAAAGTGCCTCTCTTTGGAAGAGAAGCCTGTAGGGACAGGCCCCATCCATCTTATACATAGGTCAGGTAAAACACACCCTGAGGCTGTCAGTGTGCTTAGATTCATGAATCAATCAGATATTTATCTGTCTTTTCTATTAAAACTCCTATTTCAGCAAAACACTTAACCACCCTGAAGCCTCTTGTTCTAGTCCATTCCTGTTCAGCAAATAATTTGTTCATGTTCAACATATACTTTTGTGACACTACCTTCAGTAGGAAGTGATGATACACTTATCGGCTTAGCCTCAGGGCTTATCTCTGAAGTGTCAATGCGGTAAGTGAGGAAGTGCAAGACGTTAGTTATTCTATATCCATTCTCTATGTGAACTTTGAAGTGTGCAATAGCCCTTTCTGAGTAAGCATTAGCGCTGTGTACCTGATCTGCCATACTGTCAGCCAACCCTGCAGGTCATCTACCGTCTTCTCTGGTAAAGAAATAGCCCTTTACCTTGTGTCTGCAAAGCACTTCTCATCATGACCTGAGATTTTGGAACAATTCTACAAATAAAGAGTATGTAATAGCACACAGCAATTATGTATTTTATTGTATATCAATTATACGTTATGCTATCATAGACTAAAAATATATCAGAATCATAAAAATGTAAAAGTAAACAAGGTAGCTTTTAAAATTCAAATTTTATTAAAATTTCAGCCTTGGTACAAATACAATCTTTTCTACCCTTTCTCTTTACAATTTCAGTGGGCTGTAAGATGTTAGAAAAACAGTACCAACCAAAATTATACTACTTGTGCTCAATATAGAGTTATAACACTTTGTTTTCCCAAACTAGCCAATCTTTTTTTATGGTTCCTAAAATAGCAGATATCTCCTAATAAATACATGGCCCCAAGTTATGTAATGAACCTTGTATGCTTGTTACACTCATGGATAGCTTGGAACCAGCTGCTATTGTGCATTGGCTATTTGAAGTGACTTAGATGCACTTCCTTGGTTGGAAGTAGAAATACATAATGTGTTTTCTGTTAGTACCTGTGCTTGAAGTAATGAGATGTCTTCTATTTATGTTCTTTCACCATATTGACCCATGTGTTTATACTTGGCAAAAGATGTGCGGAAACCTCAGTCATCGACCAGATTGTTGTCACCAATATAAAGACAGTACCTCTGGGTACAGAAGTACCAGCTTATGGTGTAACTGTACCTGTTTCTTAGCTTTACTGTTCCAGACATAGATTTCCAGTAAGACTGAGATTTCTGTGACTACAATGTGCTGTTCAGAGGAACCCTTAAAAAAAATGAAAGAGCAAAATGTACTTTACTAATCCTGTAAAATCAATGACAAAACTTCCATTCATTTCAGGAATAAATTGTTAACCCACAGTGACCCCAAATAGCTCTAATTGTCTGCAAGCTGAAAGATTTTCTAATATGCTACTCGAAGCCTACCACAGCAGGTTCTAATGTCCCACTATAAATAAAAAAACATATTAAAGTTCATAATTGCACGTTAATTCAGATTTCAGCAACAGGGCAAGGAAATTTATCTGCATTCTGTAAAACCTCTGCATTATGTGCACTGTAAAATGTCAGAAAATTTAAGAAGTTCTTAGTTGTTATCTCTTTTGATTGCTTTTAGATACACATGATCAATATTTAAATGAAATTTAATACCATTATAGAATTCCAAAATAAGTTTTTACAAAGAACTCAACAAAATTACAAAGGCAATTGTATTTTGCATAGCAACATCTACCAGGAAACTAGGCTTAAGCAATCGTTTGTATCTCAAATAAAAAGTAAATTTAGGGACTAGCTTTTCTTTCAGACTTTTAAAATTCCTTTTTCTTTATCTTTTTATTTCATTACGTGATACCATAGGATTGCAATCTGTCACTTTTTCCTGCTTCTCACTTTTTCCCTTCCTTCTCTTCATTTGTTCTGTTGACTTTCTTTCATATTGTCACATCTTCATTCTCCTTTTTTGTTTCTCCTTCTTTCTTCAGTGTTATATTTCTCTCTTTATTTTAGCACTTAAATTATTTATTAATAATTTGCAAAGTGGTCCTTCTCTGGCAAACCTCAGTCATGGTACAGTACTGTAAGCATTATACAGTAGTTTTCCAGTAGTGTTCTCATTTATATGTAGACTCCTTTGCAGCTCACTTTCATGACCACACTATATGTTATGCCAGGGAAATCAGTAACCCTGATGATAACTCCATTTGTTAGTTCTCCTGTACTTTTGTTGTCAGGAGCTCACATTATTTTTTTCAAAGTGCTAATTACTGAGTGCTAATTACTGAGTGGTGAGCACAGAAAAAACAAAACAGTTGTTGTGAATTGCTTAGTTAATTATACTTTGAAATGAAATGCTAAGCTTTCTGCACTGGAAACATTTTCTTTCTTTGCCAGTGAAAAGCAGATCTTTTTAGAGATAATACAGATGGTAGCTTTACTTCCCATGTTCTGGGCTGCAGTGCAGAGATCATCCAAATGCAAGGTGATGTGCAACAGCGCATTCCCATCCACTGTTTCTACTCCTGACACTTTCTGCTGTATACTTCTCTGTATCCACAGTTGCACTAAGGGAATTATGTAGGGAGATGGACCACAGGCCTGATTTACATGTGTGAGGGAAAATAAATACATTTTCAGTCTCAGCACATTCCTGATTAAGCTTAAGATGAAGAAACATGACTACTGGTGCTGGTAAAGCATTGGGATGGGCACATGTACCTGAGGACAGGGTGAGGAGTAGACAAGATTCTAAGCAGACACTCACCATTATGTCAGTTAGGATGATCACAAAATGTCAGCATTAGGAAGGAGAACATGTTAAGAAGCCATAAACATGCAGTATCACAATGATACTACCAACCCCTACCACTCTGTGATTCTGTGATTCTATGATATTGTTTGCATCCATGAATAGAGTATCTTAACATGTGCTTAATATAGTCAGCAATATTCATCTGAAAACTGAACAACTGGAGCAGGATTCTCTTCATGCAACTACATATGCATCCTCTTGCTGAATGGCTATGAAAGTGTAGGCCACCCTCACATAATCAGTCTTAGCACCTCAGCTTAGAGAGCATTTCCTGAAACATCTGTCATAATTGACTTAAGAAGTGTTCCTGCTTTGCTTCACTGCTTGGTTAAACTAGTTGAACCTAGTAGTGAAGGGTAAACAAGCTGCTCCTTGCACCTTGATGCTTGAAGTTTTATATGGAATAGAAACAGTTTTTAATATCAAGCTAAGTCAATACATTGTTTAGAAGTTCCTCAAAAAAGTGAAAAGTATTATTTCAGCATAATAGTATGTTTTAAAGTATTGGTAGCTTTCATTTCAATTGAATAAGGGCTTGTGTTCATGTGGCATTCAGTTAAGTACTTCCTTCCTTGTAAATCATCTGCCACAGATAACCATATTTGACTTCTGTGGTTACTAAGTGACTTGGCCCTTGTTGTGGTTTAAACCCAACCAGCATCTAAGCACCACACAGCTTCTTGCTCACTCCTCAACCCCTCTGTTGTGGGATGGGGAGAAGAATTGGAAAGGGAAAAAAAAAAAAAAAAGGTAAACCCATGAGTTTGGAACAGTTTAATAATTGAAATAAAATTGATAATAGTAATTATGAAAGGAATATAACAAAAAGAGACAGAAATAAAACCCAAGAAAAGACAAGTGTTGCCCAGTGCAATTGCTCACCACCCACTGACCAATTCCTTGAGAAGCAGTCTGCCCCTCCACTTCAACTGCCCCAGTTTCTATACTGAGCATGCCATTTTACTAGATGGAATAGCCCTTTGGCTAGCTCAGGTCGACTGTCCTGGCCATGCTCCCTCCCATCTTCTTGTGCATCTGCTCACTGGCAGAGCATGGGAAACTGAAAAAAAACTTAAGATAAGTAAATGCTACTTATGGACAACTAAAACATCAGTTTATCATCATCATTATTCTCACTCTAAATCCAAAATACAGCATGGTACCAGCTACTAGGACAAAACTGACTCCATCCCAGCTGAAACCAGAAAGGCACTCCCATCAGTAAAATTGATTATGTCCTCTACAAATTCCTGGCTTGCAAATGGAATAATTGTATCTTTTGAATAGAGCCCTGCTCATGCTTTAGAATGTCATCACTGAAGGAAGCTTACTAGAATACTGCTTACTGCACTACACATCTAATATGAGCTGTCTGGGGAGGTCAGCCAAACCAAGGCAGAATAATTTCCCAAATGAACAGAATTCTGAAATGAAAAACTGTCAGCAGTGCTACAGTTTAAGCAGAAGTCATTGCTGATTCCTAAGTTTTTACTGTTCCTTAGCTCATAATCTTGGCTTATTCAGCTTGAGCAGCACATCTGAAAAAGGCCTTGGTAAACACAGTAAACCTGCAACCTCTCTTTTATAATCACTCATAATTCTCTGCCATTACTTGACAGGTGTTTTGATGAACAAGCACGATAGTGCATAAGACATTTCACCAGACTGAAACATCTGTCTTTTGTGTCAATGTGAATTGCTGTGCCTATAGAAGATCTAAAGTGCTGGTGTTCCACTTCAGGTTTTAATGCTTACTTCACAGAGGTGCAAATAGCAGCATAAGATAAAGCAAACTCGAGTGAACTGTTGGATTCCAATCTAGTGAAGTGATTGTTAAATTCCTCTTGGGTCAGATATGAACTATGCTAAACAAATTTTGAAGTTTCTACATTGGCGGGTTGCAAAAAAATTAAAATGTCTGTTAAGATATTAACAATAGAGTGCTATTATCATATTTATTGAGGCTATGAGATAAATAAGCGTAGTTCCAGAAAATAGGATTGAAAAGTAATGTGTTTTTTTTTTAAGCTAAAACCTCATCTTCTTTTCTAATAAATTTTAAATTAACCTCCAGTGAAACTGTACTTGTCAGTACAAACCTGAAAAAGAAACGGGTCTGTCTATATGAGGCTTGCCTGTGAGAAGGAATAATTTTGAACTGTGAAGTGAATACTCAGCAAGATCAACTCTGACAATGATGATGGCAAGCATATTATCCAAACTTGCAAATATTTACTACCTCTGAGTATTTCTGGCTGGATTATTCTATTCTAATAAGAAACTTACGCACAATAAAATGTTTTGATCTCTGACTTTGCTTTGCTCTATCAGTAATGGATTAGGTTGTAAGCTGAAGTAAATTAGCACTAGTTTCTTTACAGTGACTGACATACAAGCATGTACAAGTCCAATATTTTATTCCTTTTCTTGTCACATTGAAGCCTATATACATAGCTAAAGTTTTATACACAACTGGACAAGTGCTGTTGTGCATTGCTGCTTTTCCAAGGTGTTCTAACAACTGAAAACATCAATGCTTTAAAGGATTTCTTTGGTGATTAGAAGTCTTTTGCCTAAACTTCATCACAGTTTAAAAGAAGCTTAAGATCTAGTGAGAGCAAGACAACTTCACGCCTTCAAAGGATGGCTTTGCAAGCCTGCATACCAAACAGAAAACTTACCTCTGGAATGGATAACCTTGAAGGAATAAAGCTGTACCTGATTTAACTGTCAACTGGGTCAAGACAGCAGCTGGGAAGTTACTGTCCTCTTACCGTGCCAGAGAATTTTTGTTTCAAATTAAGCTCAAGTCAAGCATGAGTTGGAGTTTCATTCATATTAAAATAAATTGCTGCATTATTCAGCATGGAAACTTGAAAGCTCAATATGTGTTTGTGTGTGTGTGTATGTTATTTTTTTTAATATGTAGGTATATTAACTCATGAGAAAAATGAGAAAATTCTTACTCAAGAGGTACTGCTGCAAAGACAGAGAGGCATAAATGTTAACTTCTTAAGGTTTCTTCTCCTCCATGGTCAGGATAAACACGCGTCTCTGAGGCTATATTTTCTTCATAATCTTTCTGAATATTTAATTCTATATACATATAAAGCAATTCCTTTATCAGAATAAACAGAGCACTTATACATTGTGATAATTGAACTGGTGTTTTCCTGACCCTTTGTGAATAATTCAAAATTATTGACCTCTTTGTGTTCTCCTTTCAATCTCTTTCTACATCTTTCATTATACATTTCCTTTGCTTTTTCTACCCAGTGCTACATCTGAGTTCTGTCTGGAGTATGAGGACAGAAGACCTGCTCTGAGACTAGTAGTAAATTAATGGTTGTGTAATGTAATATGGCATGGACAAGACCTGTTCTGGGCTCCTCAGTTGAAGAAGGAAAGGGAGATGGTGGAGAGAGTTCAGCACAGGGCCACCAAGATGATGGAGTGGAGCATCTCCCTTATGGTGAAAAGCTGAGGGATCTTGAGCTTAGAGAAGACAGAGGGGTGACCTCATTAATGTTTACAAATACGTAAAGGCTAAGTGTCAGGAGGATGGAGCCAGGCTCTTCTCAATGATGTCCAATGATAGGACAAGGGGCAATGGGTATAAGCTGGAACATAAGAGGTTCCAAAGAAATATGAGGAAGAATTTCTTCACTGTGAGGGTGAAGGAGCATTGGAACAAGCTGCCCAGATGGCTTGTGTAGTCTCCTTTTCTGGAGACATTCAAAACCCACCTGGATGTGTTCCTGTGTGACCTCCTTTGGGAGGTCCTGCTCTGGCAGGGGGGTTGGCCTATATCATCTCTCAAGGTCCCTTCCAACCCTTAAGATTCTGTGATTGTGTGATAACAAAATCATAAATACTAATCAAGAATCATGTATAGACAACATATTGATTAAAAAATGTTTCCTATATGTAGTTGTTGAGAACATTAAATGCAATCGTTTCTAGAATCTGTACAAAGTAACTTTTAAACAAAATTACAAGAAAAAATTAGCACTATTGAGTCAGTTCTTAGGCTTCAATGTGGACTTTCATAACGTGTTTCAACATGCCAAAGGCTGTATATGTTATAATCACACAGGCATTAAAAGAGTCTGTGGGAATCACTAATGATGCCAAACTCATTAAGCTAAGTCCCCTACCTTCTTTCCCATCCATGACTCCAGCGGTTCTAATTCCAGGGGGCTAACATTTCTTCTCAGTTTCATTCATTCTCCATAGAGTAGCACTTACTGGAGGGGGAAAAAAAAATCCCAACATTACAATCAAAATAAAAATTAAAAAAAAATAAGCAAGAAGCAGATAGACAGCACTGCTGGGGAGGAAAAATGACTTTGATTTTGGGTAATGAAACATGCTGCAGAAGGATTTTTTACCCTCTGCTTCTGAGAAAGATGGGCAGAATAGCCACAATGTCAGTGATTGGTAGCAGCATCCCTTCTTTCCCCTGCACCTCCCTCAGCCCAGCTCGTGACTGTCAAGGGTGAGCAAAGTCCTCCCAAAAGAGCTTCTGTATGGATGTCGGGGGTCCTGCTCCCTCCCCATGGCAGAAGGCCTCTGAACTGGTTTTTCACATTGACTGACAGATCCTACCAGCAGAACAACTGAATTCATGTTCTGCAACATATTTTTTTCCCCTAGGGACTATCTTGCTTTTTTGTTAATACTCTGTACGTATTTGATCTTCTTGTCTTCACAAGGCAATAAAACATGGCTTGTCTGCAGTGTATTATTGAAAGAGAAACAGGAAGGGCAGAGAGGGGTTCCATACACTAAGAAAATGTCAGGTTTAGATAAAAAATTATGAGGTCTGATCCTTTGGTAGAGATAAGCTCAATATCATGGCTTTCTCTAATAAAACCAAAGATGAAACTGAATTAATCGTGCAAATCAGAATTGTCATTTTGAAGTTTTTCTGAATGCTGCAAGAATTGAGCCAAAACAGTGTGGGGTTTTTGTTTGGTTTTTTTTTTTTTTTTTTTTTTTTGGGTTGCAAGCTAAGCGCTACAAATTAAAATAGACAGCTCTCTAGCAGGGACTTACTTAGTATGAGCCTTCTTTGCACTTGATAGGAGCTTCAAAGCAGTCACATCACAGCCTATTCCCCACTCTCTCCTCCTTCCCACTTGACTTGCAGGCATATTTAACATAAACTTGCATTCCAGCAACAGGACATTGAGCTTCTTCCTGCTGCGCTACACCAGCAGGTAGAGGTTGCATGGAGAAGTGACAGTGACCATCCTCAGAGATGTTCAAAAGCCTCCTGGGTGTAGTGACTTCAGTGGGGAGAAGGGCAGACTACGTGGTATCCAGAGGTTCTTCCTAGCCTGAACCACTCCGTGATTCTGTTTCAAAGGGCTTATTGCTCCTGGAGATCAGTTAAAAGCTTTGCCTGCATAGAAAACATTGTGTGGAGAGTAAGGGAGAAAAAGTCAGACACTCAGGCTTTACTTCACAACTCCAGATTTGATAATGGCCTCTCACATATATTTCAATGTATGTAATACAAAGGACCTGTCAACACAACAGGGGTTTTGATTTTAGAATGATTTAAGAGTCTGATCTTGATATATAACTCTAATAAAATCAGTGGAGATATGTAGCTCTGACAGTAATATGTAAAAAGTATCTGACTGTCTCATTTTAAAATACTACTTCATATTAGTTTTACTTCATCAGTTTGATGGAGCTATTCTAGATTTATATTGATGCAGGCAACATT
Source organism: Urocolius indicus (assembly GCA_013401255.1). Lineage (NCBI taxonomy): Eukaryota > Metazoa > Chordata > Aves > Coliiformes > Coliidae > Urocolius > Urocolius indicus. Next base: position 15,100 of record WBNH01007874.1, on the reverse strand, counting down.
AGAAACAAACTCAACATCTGCAACTTTTATATTTATTATTAAGAAAACTCTGATTTGCAGACTGATCCATTATTGTTCCCACCCTCACAATCCCATAATATACCTTTTCTGCTAAGTGGCAGACTTTTAAAGCTATAGCATAGCATAGTTCCAGAGACGGACAACAAAGCTGGGGAAAGGTCTAGAGAACAAGTCTAATGAGAAGCAGCTGAGACAGTTGGGATGTTTAGCCTAGAAAAGATAAGGCTGAGAGGAGATACAACCACTCTCTACAACTACCTGAAAGATAGTTGTAGTGAGGTGGAGGTCTGTTTCTTCTCTTTGGTAATAAATGATAGAACATGAGGAAATGGGTTCAAGTTGCTCCAGAGGAGGTTTAAATTGGACATTAAGAAGAACTTTTTCACTAAGAGGGTTATTAAGCATTGGAACAGGCTGCCCAGGGAAGCCGAGGAGTCACCATCCCTAGAGATATTAAAAAAATGCATAGATGAAGTACTGAGGGATATGGTTTAGTTTAGTGATGGGCCTGACAGTGTGAGGTTAGTGGTTGGACCTGATGACCTTAAAGGTCTTTTGCAACTGTAATGATTCTATTCTATTCTATTCTATTCTATTCTATTCTATTCTATTCTATTCTATTCTACTCTATTCTATTCTATAGAAATTGTACCCTCTTGCGTAGCTTTATAAATTGTCTTCTTCCTGAATGAACATGCTATCACCTAAAATTTGTGTAAGTCCAGATCTCAGTTGTCCACTGTGAAATACTCAGCGAGTTACCTTTAACCATCAATGGACTTCAACTGCTTTCTCCTACAGAGGCAAGGACTCCTTTACTAGTCACTGTAACTACTGTCAGAGACAACCACAAGATAGAAACAGTGTATTATTTCTTTAACCATCCTCTATTCATATATGGATGGGCAGAAATTTGGCTCTTGGCAACTGAAAAGCATACAGAGGTTCGGTGTTTCAAAAGCAAAAGGATTTTTCTTAATTATTTTGAATGTTATGAGTGACTTCTTCACTTCCACAAGTTATATAGGTGTAAATCTAGAAGTGTTAATTTTCCTGAGCTCTGGCTATGTTTAATGTATAGCTGTAGTCCTTCATTGCTGCAGTCATTTCATTAAATCTCCTAAAAAGTACAAGTGGTCTGTTCTTTCAACTAGGTTACCAAATGTTTAAACAAAAGCAAGTGAAATGTTCGCTCTTTGAAGCTAAGATTAATTTTATCACTAAGGGTATAACCAAATAATTCCTGAGGCTTTTTCAGGACAACTGTTTTCTGGGTAATTTCTTCCTTTTACACTGAAAAAGAAAAATTTCACCACGCATGTGATCTTTAGATGCTTGAGTGGCTTTTGTATTTCTCTTCATGACAAAAATCAGACTGAGAATAGCAAAATAGTATTTAGAACTAAGTAAATCAGTTTAAAATAATGATTTATATAACACTAAAAAGCCTTTGCAGGTTTGTTTTTTTTCAAGAAATTGAAACAATTTCAAAAGATTTTTTTTTTTTTTAATATTGATCTGGTATACCTACTGTGTCTTCTTGCCAAAATCTAGTGTATAAGGAAACTATGGAGGGAAGAGGGGAAAAAAATCCAAACCACAGAAAGAAAAGGAGGACTTAAAGAATTTGTTATGTTGTTCTTAGAGAAATACTAAGTAACGTGCAGGCATGGGGATGGATTTTAACAAATGTCTTGACCCAATACTATGGTTTCAGCACCACTTAAGTAGCTCAAGAGAATCATTGTGACTCTGGAGGAGAAAACATACTCCCTCTCTTTGTGCAGAGAAGTGCTATACCCATCCAGATAGATAACTTACAAGCGACTGACTTGCAAGTAGCACATGTATAGGAAACTCAACCAAGTAATATATTGTATTACAAAAATTGTGGTTTGCAATATAAATGAAAAACAAATAAAAATGTTCAAGAGGATTAAACATTAAAATCATCAAATAAAACATACACAATTTGTATGAGACAATGTTCAGCTGAAAATTATGATCTACAAAACAGATAATTTACTGAATTCTATTATTACTTGATTTGATTACGTATAATAGGAACTCAGACTACAGCCACAGATTCAGATTACTGATAACTAGCTTGAGTTGTTTTGGCTCACACATGGACTGTCAATGTGTCTCTCAACTCATTTCACACTTGACCTCCTGGAGCGCAGTGTAGTTGTATGCAAATGTACACTAGTCATTCTGGTCCCTGACTTTGTTAAAAAGGAAAAAATGCATCAGAAAATCTATATTGAATTAAAACCCAAACACAAAAACCTTATCTCTGAAAGTCTTTAAAAAAAAAAGACAGAAAGGAAATAAATTCATGAATTGAAAGCTCTGCCTGCATAAAGAGTTATAGTGCCTCTTAAGAGTAGCACTCTGATGCATTAATAGTGGAGGCAGGAGCTCAGTTTAACTATCGCTGGAGCTTAAGGTACACAATTACATTCTTTAGTGTCGACATTTTCACCTTGATAAGCATAATAATGCCATGCAGATGTAGACTAAAACCCATAATTTCAGCACTCCGCTTCTACTCACGTTGATTATAATAAGGTACGGCACTGAAGCATGCACGATCCTACATTTAATTGTCAGCATAGCCCTTCATTTAAACAAGAAGTTAGTTAAGAGTTTGCCTTCTATGGTGAATGTGGGAGGCATCTCAAATAGCTGGGGCTAAACAGAGAAAGTTAAATGTGCCAGTAAAAACATTTGCAAAAATCTGGTGATGGCTTAAATTCACCTCCAGTTTCTCTGTGGGTGTCAGAGCAAATTGAAAACAAAATATCATGTGTTTATATTTTCAGGAAAGAGTCTGCTTTTTTTTTTTTTTTTGCTTTTTTTTTTTAAAGCAAAAAAAAAAAAGCCTAGGAAAAGTTTCCCTGGAGTTAGCTTTACATCAATATAAAGAAGTAATCCAGATGATGACAGTGGAAAAACTCCACTGTGTATAGCAAGAGGCAAAACTACCTGAACATAAGAAATGTGTGTATGTTAACTTGCTTTAGCAGGGAAGTTGAACTAGGTGATATCTAAAGGTCCCTTCCAATTCCTATCATTATGTGACTCTCTAATTTTTAATATATAATACTAAAATTAAACATTGGAAAATGACAAAATGTAAGAAACTTGCACATTACCTTTTGTTTACTGAGTCACTTCTGGAAAAGAACAACATCATATAGCAAATAAAAACTTGATTTAATCTAGGACAATAGTCATACATCTATATTTCAATCACATATATATTTATATGAATCTACCAATTGAAAAATATCTAACAGACAGAAAATTGGTATCAAGAGTACAAAAAATATATCTGAAAGAAAAGAACTTCTCAATTCTTTTAACCTGTGTTCTGTCACAGAATCACAGAATCTTGAGGGTTGGAAGGGACTCTGAAAGATCCTCCAGTTCAGTGCCCATGCCAGAGCTCATCCAGGTGGATTTTGAATGTTCCTGAAGAAGGAGACTCAGCAACCCATCTGGGCAGCCTGTTCCAGTGCTCCATCACCCTCAACAGAGAAGTTATTTTTCCTCATGTTTCTTTGAAGCCTCTTATGTTTCAGCTTGTACTTATTGCCACCTACTCACTACATTCCTTCTAATACACCCATCGAGGTTTTGCCTAGCCAGAACAAAGGGGGAAAAAACCCCCATGACTTCTCCCTCTACTGGCACAACAGGAAGGGGATCGGAAAGAAAGGAAAAGAGTTTGCATAAGTTAAAATAAAAACAGTTTACTAGAATACAAGTTGGAAAAGAACAACTATAACAAAAAAAAAAAAGGAGGAAATATTAAAAATAAAACTGGTGAGTGAAGCAGTTGTTCACCACCTGGGACCCGACCTATGCGACAGCTCCGGACCAGCAGCCGCAAAACCATGACTCCGCCAGAGAGCTCTTTCCGGCTGGCTCCCCACCTATAAACTGGGCATGATGTTAGAGTGGAATCGAATACCTGCTGGCTCGCCTGGGTCAGCTGCTCAGTCTGCACCCCTTCCTGGTTCCTCATGGGAATTAACTCTGTCCTAGTTCAAACCAGGAAAACACCCCAGGATGCCATTGGACTATCATTACTTGATTCTTGGAAATGGTAGTAGTCAGAGAAAAAAATGACAAACCTAAACCAAAAACGTGAAACAATCAGAATAGCTTTGTTACACTCCCCTTCCACCCAGTTCTCCCCTATGTTGCTGTACTGCCTTGGAAATATAATTTAATATACTTTAATTCCTTCTGATCACGTGAAAAGTAAAGAATACTCTCAAAAATGCATCATTTGGATAAGGAAGGTCCTTTGTCTCAGCTCATTAAATGCCACATAATGCTTTCCAGATGTAATTAACAATCAGACAGTATTTTTTACATGCACTTTGTTAGATGACATAACCACAGAGTTGCAGAAGTTCAGTGGCTCATGCTTTTCTCACTCCAGATTGAGGAGTTACCTTTCAATTGCCATTGGAAAGACAACATATGTCAAAAGCAGAGCTGAGAAGCTGCTGGGAGGTCTGGCAAGACATTGGGTAGATTCTGGGGCTGGCTCACAGTCAGACCACATCTTCTATTAATGGAAGTTAATAGCAGCCCCAAACTCAGCTCATCAGTATCTGAGACTAGATAGATTGGTTTATTTTGTTGGAAATCTCATGATTATGCTGCTGTTCTATTCTCTTTCAGAAAGGTTTTTTTTTTTAAAAAAAAAAAAAGAAAGTAGACTCTCTGGAAAATGCAGATACTCTGACAAGATGCCCATTCATCAGTTAGCAGCAAAGCTATAAATTATTTTGCTGTACTATATATAAGCCTATGCAAAGCTACGATAACTTAATTAGCCTGAAAGCTGGTAGTAAATACAGACTTCAAAGCAACTACTGTCACAGATTTATGCATGCTTTTTGCTTATTTATTTCCAACTCACTCTCAAACCTAACTGGATATAGTGCTTCAAGGTCAAATCTCTGCCTTGGATTGTGACAGATGCAATTCATAAAATTGCAATCAGTTGAGGGTTTGTTAAAATGGCTCTTTTTATCTTTTGATAGAAATGAAATAGGAACTCACTGGCTCCACTGAAATTTTGCAGACTAGCAAACCAATAGGTAGGCCTGGGAGGAAAGCTATTCTAACAGATCATGAAATTCATGAACAGTGCTGAGGAGCACTGTACAATATTCAGAAACAGATGGACCATAGCATAGACCAGGCATTGCAGAGTAATGTTATTCTCTCACATCCTTTCTGTTTCTTTCTGTTTCTGTTCACTTTTCATCAGAGGAGCCCAAGAGTTTCCATTAATCATGTTAATTATTGAAGTCACTGAAACTGGAAGGGGTGACTCAGCTCTTCAGCTGCAGCCATTACTCCTGTTTTACAAATGCTAGCTACAGGGAAAGGAGCAAACGTAGAGAGCTTTTATAGAGATGATTTTTTTTAAAAAAATATTTGTTACAGAAGTTTACCAAAACCAAAATACTTTATAAGATCAAGTTATCTAAATTTTATAAGCAGATGCTATTGCTTCTACAGCTTTTACAGAGATGCTACACCAAGTAGCGCTGGAAATTGCTAATAAAAGACATTTGCCATGGTGACTTTCAAAGTCTTTCCTCTGGTGAATGTGTTAGGTAGGCCAGAGTGCAGAGTTAGCTGCAGCACAAAGCAGGTGGAGAGCAAAAACTTGTCCTAATTGAGAATAATACTCCATTGATGTGCTCACAATTAATTTTAAAAGTGCATTATAAATTAAGTGCTCGTAATTTTGAAGTGTAGTGCAATTCTGTTGTTGGGTGTTGTAAACTTCTTGAGCTTTAATTAACCATTACATTCATTAAAAAAAAAAAAGGAAAATAACATTTCTTTCATGGGAGAATACAGTTGAATGTGTACAGATGAATCATTTAATATATGTCAACACATGATTGCCAGATCTCAGAGGCAAAAATCATCTAATTGGCCCTTAGCATTTAGAAGCAGTTGAGTATTTGGGAGGATACCATTAAATAAATATTGTCACATATTATCTTACCTTAATAACTAAATTATATAGAAGTTACATGACAAATTATATTGAAGGCAATGTGCACAACCATTTATTATTCAGAACTTGAGGTGAAATGAAACAACAGTTAATCCCTACAACAAACAGTGCTCTTTATACATTAATACCAATAAACTGAAGTAGTCAGACTAAACTGTGCCTAGCGTTGCCTCTATAAGCTAACTGGCACCTATGAAGTTGTCATGTAATGCCACAATGGAGACTGTCTTTAGTGATTTCATTACATCTGTATTAATTTTGCAGCACATTTTGTATTTACATTATGCTCAGAGTTATAAAAAGACCACATTTACTATCTCAAGTGATGTTACCTCTCAAAACTTATGATAAAATTTATATCAGAGGGAAAACACATATGACAACTTTCTACTCAAAATTTTACTAAGATTCCTTTGCAGGATGTTGTTAAATCAATATAACACCATTACCGTAATGCAACCATTTTCTGTGCATTCTTCCTGTGGCTGGTCATCTCACTTTCCTGTTAGGATTGTATATTCCTTCTCTGCTTCACTGCTGTTGTGACCGCATTTTTCTGTACTCTAATGTGGGAAAGATGAAACTGCCTTCTCCAAGTGCATGTCTTTCTCTGTTGACTATAAAAAAGTTTATTAGATCATCCAATACAGAGGTTAACTCTAAGGTGATGTAAGCCTTACAAATCATTGCATAAAAAATGGTCATCTAATATCTGGCTATTGTGTTGTAGTTTCTCACATCTGTGAGAGTTTTTATTCAAGATCCTAAGGATGCATTAGATAGTAAAATTCTGGTTTCTTTTGTATTGCTCTTGATTTTGCTTCCTTTCTTCCACTTCTACATATAGATACAGATGTTCATCTATAAATATATAAGCCTGTTGTGGTTTAAGCCCAGCCAGCACAAAGCACCATGTAGCGGCTCCTTTGCTGCTCCCTCCACAGTGGGACAGGGAAGAGAAAATAGAACAAAGGGCCTTGTGGGTCGAGACAAGGACAGGGAAGGATCACACACCAATTATAGTCATGGACAAAACAGACTGGAGCTGGAGAAAAAACAAAATAATTTTAATCAGTTACCAATCAAAAAAAAAAAAAAAACCACACCCAAAAAACCCTGATGTAAAATAATGAGAAATACAACCAGCTCATTAAGACCACCCTCCCTTTTGCCCTCCCCTCTTGCCAGACTCAGATCTGCCACTGATTTATCTATCTTCTTCCCCTCAGCACAGGGGGCAGGGAGTTGCAGTCAGTTCACTGCACATTGTCTCTTCTGCTCCTTCTTCCTTCTCAGAGTGGGAGGACTCCTTACATTCTTGCCCTGTTCCAGCATGAGCGTCCTCTAGCAGGAGACGGTCCTCCATGAACCTCCACATAATGAGTCCTTCCCACAAGCTCCTCCAGCAGGAGTTCCTTCATTGAGCTGCTCAATGACTGCTCCAACACTGCCTTCTTACAGTGTCATGGCCTTCCTCTGTTACTGCTCTGGTGTGGGGTCCTCCAGGGGCTGCAGGCAGATCTTGGCTCCACCATTGCCCTCCATAGGATGCAGGGGAGTCTCAGCTCTGTCACATCTCTATCCCCTATTTAATTCACTGACCTTGGTATACCCATAATTGTTTTCCTCACATAAACTTCCTCCTTCTACTGGAGATTTTTCCTTAAATTTTTTTACAGCGGCATCTAATTGGCTCAGCCTTGGCCAGAAGAAGGTCCAGCTTGCAGCTAGGAGAGCTTCAGGCTCTCCTGAGATCATCTCATCTCATTTCATGTGATCACCACTGCAGCCCCTTCCTTGATACCAAAAATCCCCAACACAAAAACCCAACAAAAAGCCCCAGAGAGAAAAATAACCCAGGTTCCTACAATATTTGGTGGGGTAGGGCGTTGGTAACTACAATCACACAATTATTGGTAATTACAATCACAAAACCAGTTCAAACTCTCTTTTTTCAGAGTTTGCCCTCCAAACCTGAAGGCACTTTTCTTTCTTTATTTTTTTTTTAAATCCAGAATTTGTAGGTCAATTCCTGGTGTAATTTAAACATACAACTTACATGAGATCAGTCTGAATTGCTGAGCCATGTGTGGCATAGATTTATTAAATTTAGATGTGGTATTCCCAAATGGTTCTTTTATTGTTGTGTGCAGAAATTGGTCTAATTTTCTTCTCAATGGTTCCAGAGTAACAGGAGAGTATCTTTATTCACACTGGCATAATGCTAACATAACTAAGATCAGTACTAGGCTAACTGCCTCTTCTGTGGTGTAAATAAAAAAAATTGCATTTTTACTTGATTTTTAGAGAAAAAAAACCCATCTAATTCAGATTCTAAAATTGTTTATTTATCTACAAAGATTAATTCCATATATTATTAATTGTAAAGGCAGTGTCTTTGAGTAACAGTTGATATCCGAGCTCACATATCTTGGAAGAAAGAGACATGTTAAGAATAGTCAATAATAAATCAGAAAACGGAAATTATAGATGTTATCTTTTAATTACAAAGCTATAAACTAATATTTAAAGTCAGATATAATTTGCTTTGGATTTGCTTACATTATCCATAGTAACCTTCAATTGAATTAGGAAAATTAATCAAAAGATTATGTAAATGTGTACATGTATGTAAATACATGTTTACTTGTTTCTAGGTCTTTAAGTTTTCTACACAGTATATAAGTTGGTTTTAAAAGGCTTCTGGTTTTTCCATACTATTGTTTCAACAGTACTTAAAAAAATTACTCTACTATATTCTCATACATTCTGATGTAAATACAAATTTTTGTAAATACACAGAATATACTGTACAATCTAAAATTCAGCTTCCAAGGAGTAAAAAATAAAATCTTCATGTGCAAAACAAAGATGACATTAATTATGGAAAAAAACATAAATCACTTGCTAATTTTGTTTCCCTGAAAGTATTTGGTGAGAAATACAATGACATAGAAGTAATAGCATCTTTTTATAAAATTTAGAAAATGTGACCTTATGATATATTTTAGTTTTGGTAGACAAAATGAAACAACATACTCTTTCAGAAAAAAATCTGATGATTGTAAGATTACCAAGTCTCACTGGCAAAGTTAAAGATTACTAATAGAAACAATATGCTGTCTTCCTTTGCCTCTGGTTTAGGTCTGTATTCTGTTGTGTAGGGCTGAAAGCAAAGAAGCAATATCAGTAATAAGTGACACCAGCTACAAGTCACATTGTTATATTATCTGTCCTTGGTTTTGCTTAATACATTTAATTTGTAAGTTCTGGCCCTGATACAGATAAGGCTATCTGGAATTTCAATGTAGTTTTGAGAATATGTGGAATACTCTAACTGCTAATATGATAGGAATAGGTGTGGGTATGTATTTCACTCTCCTGCTGCTTAAAAGTTTGCGTAATGTCAGTTACAGGTTTTTTTCTACAATAGCTAGCACTTGGAAACATGGTAAAACGGTTAAGTTAGAAACATGCTTCTGCTGCTGTTTTCAAATTAAATATTTTACTCTATGTATCACAAATCTAAATCCCACAACATCAAGTTCCTGAAAAATATTTCCTTCTCAAAACGTGAAAACATTCTGCACCAAAGAAAAACGGGTCAACTGCAATAGTCTCTCAATATGTAAGAAAAGCAGTTAGTTTCTTACCCTTCTTTTATATAGAGTCAGTACTGTCTTAATCCAAAAGAAGTGTCTTGAAATGGATGTTCGTCGTTGCCTTCCAAACCCCATCAGGCACTTGATGTGGAGTTCACAATTTTCTAGAGCAGATGGGATAAAATCAAAACTGAAGTGAGTCACAAATCCTAATTTAATTTTTTGTAATAACATAATTTTCAACAGCAATTATTTTGTGCTTTCAAGTTAATTTGAATATAACTCAGTTTGTTTCTACTTTAACTCTCTTTACATTCATTTTTCAGCACATTTGTGGTGTTGAGGTAAATATAACAAAGAGATGTGACCATGGATTTGGAGGTTTTTTTCTCTCTGTTTATTTGTTTGATTCCTGCATCTATCAATAAATGTGCCAAAACTGCTATTATGCTAATTCAGAACACTGATTTTATTTTCTCTAGGTTATTTTGGTAAGGAGGAGAATGATAACCAACTTTTGTTGGAGGAGGAAGGTGTAGTGGGTTTGTGTGGCCAGCTTTTAGTAGCAGGTGGCTACAGGGGTGACTAAAAAAGAGGTGCTAGAAGCTCCCCCTGTATCTGATAGGGCCAGTGTCGGTCAACTTTAAGATGGACCTGATGCTAACCAAGGCTGATCCAATTAGCAGTTGAAGTAACACTTCTGTGAATAATGTATTTGAGAAGAGGAAGAAGGTGCTGTGCTGAATGGCAGCATCAGCAGAAGGGAGTGAGAATGTGAGAACAACAGACACCAAGTCAGGTGAGGAGGTGCCCAGACATCAGAGATTCTCCTGTGACCTGGGATGTGTGGGAACCCACATTGGAGCAGTTAATTCCTGAAAGACTATTACCCCTGTAGATGAGACCTAGGTTGGAGCAGTTTATGAAGAACTGCACTCTGTGGGAAGGACCCAAATTGGAGAATTTCTTGGAGGACTATCTCCCATGGGAGGGATCCCACACTGAAGCAGTGGGAAGTATAAGGAGTCCTCCCTCTGAGTGGAGGCAGCAGTAAAGACCATAACCCACATTCCCCATCCTTCGGTACTGCTTGGAGGGAGGGAAGGAGAGTCCTGGGAAGAAGGAGGGATGAGGATAGATGTTTTAACATTCTTTTAAAAATTTCTAAATTCCTGCTCTATTTTGATTGTTTGTTAATAAACCATTTCTCTCCAATTTGAGTGTGTTTTGCCCATGACAATAATTGCTGAGTGATCTCCCTTTCCTTATCTTGACTCACAAGTCTTTTGTTATATTTCTTTATTCCCTAACCAATTTAGGAGGGAGAGTGATATAAAGATTTGTGAGCACCTGGCACCCAGCCAGGGCTAAACCACCATGGGGAGTGGGGGGGAGGGGAAACCTCATATGAATATAAATTAATTTTTCTATTGACTGAATTCCAAATATTGTTTAACTGAGGCATAAATCACAGAATCACATGTTCGTATCTACTTTCACATGTGTTTGTGATGTACAGTATTGATGAATGAATTAATTCCTTGTACAAATGCTTTGGTTCTGTAGATAGTTGACTGCATCTTGCCAGATGAATACTGCATTTGTGGACTCACTCTTGTTGAATCTCATGAGGTTCCTCCCTGCCCAACTCTCAAGCCGGTTGAGATTCCACTGAATGGCAGCACAGCCTTCTGGTGAATCAGCCAGTCCTCCCAGTTTGGTGTCGTCAGCAAACTTGCTGAGAGTACATGCTCTCCTCTCTTCCAGGTTGTTGATGAAGATGTTGGATAAGACTGGCCCCAGAACTGACCTCTGTGGAACTCAATTGGCCACAGGCCTCCAACTTGACATGGCACCACTGATCACCACTCCCTGGGTCTGTCATTCAGCCAGTTCTCAATTCACCTAATCGTTGACTCATCCAACCAACACTGCCTGAGCTTTTCAATGAGGATGTTATGGGAGATGGTGTCAAAAGCCTTGCTGAAGTCAAAGCAAGTGACATCCACCACTCTCCCCTCATCTAGCCAGCCAGTTAAAGACTCATAGAAGGCTATCAGGTTGGTCAAGCAGGGTTTCCTCTTGGTGAATCCATGTTGAGTCCCTCTGATAACCATCTTTTCCTTCATGTGTTTAGAGATGACATCAAAGATGAGCTGTTTCATCACCTTTCCAGGGATGGAGGCTGACTGGCCTGGAGTTTCCCAGATCCTCCTTCTTGCCCTTTTTCAAGACTGGAGTGACACTGGCCCTCCCTCAGTCCTGAGGCACCTCAACTGGGCTCCACAGTCATCTTCTAGTCTGTTAAACTTATCATATAAGTACATGAAAAAAAATGCAAAACAACCCCTTATTCAAGGTTCCAACCCTACCGTTCTATGATTCTATGATTCAGCACATATTAAAATAGATATCTAACATCAGTCAGATGTTTATAGGTCTGCGCCCTATAAAAGCCCTCATTGACTATAAATTAATTTGAGGATGAAAAGCTCAGTTGCAATTTCTGCAGCACAAGTAGCTAAGTTTGGTGAGACGAAGTCATCATTATGAAACAAATTTAGCCCATAATTCTTTGCATCGCTTTGCTTTGGATGATCACTTTTACTGAATGTGGAGACTTGAAAGCATGATTGTCCGTTACAATAGGTGCATACACAGTTATGTATTGCTAACACTTGCCAACCTGGGTTTGGGTGAGCATAATGCCATGATATTTTCATACATTCCATCAAGGCCATCAGCCACCTTCCCAGGAACAAACCAACTCTCAGCCTTGGTGGACCACCACTTCCCTCCATTCCTTAGAGTTAGTTTCTTGTTGTGCCTGTAGCATTTTTTTTTATTCTCCAAACCATTGATGATTTCATGTCTTTGTTTTAAACTGTGACAACATGTTCTTTCCCTCCACTGTACTTTCATTAGAACGACAGCACACGGACCTGATTTTGAGACAGAATAAGGAGGAAATTATAAAGTATTCTTATTTCAGCATTTGTTTTATCTTGAGAAATGCATTTTGTCTAATCAATTGCCCTACACCCACCTAAAGATTCATAGTTTTTGTCTTCTAACTTCTCCAAATATTTCTGCTGTCTCACTCTTTGTAGATCTTGACAGAAATGAAATAGTGACTATTTAGTTATTTCCTATATGGATATTCTAAACCTTGGCCTATTGTAATATATTTTATCTCTTTGACCCAGTTTACTGTTTATTGCAACTTCATCATTGCATTGCTCACTAATCAGACAGCTAATTTTTTGTCAATTCTTTTTTGAGATATTAAGATTGCTTGCAACAGAATTAAGCTAAAATTAAATTGTAGTCACTCAATTTTTGCATCTAGTCATTTGGGAGGTGTTTTTTTTTTTAATAATTCATTAAGAATTAAATTATATTTATTTGTTCAAAGCATCCCACTGGCCTTTCATGTTCTGGAAGATATTAATAGCTTAATGTCTTACACTCACCTCCAGAGAATGTGTCCTTGTTTAATATGAATTTCTCCTTCTCTAAACCCTGGAAGATACAATCACTTTCTTCTGCCCATTTTCCTCTCAATTGCAGTCAAGGAAGCTGAATTTTGTTAAATTACTCTCACAGAAATGCAATATATACAGTAGTAACTGGTAAATCTTGGAAGAATTTGGATAGGTCAGATATTCAGTTATTGCCTGAATATTTTTTCTTTTAATTAGTATAGTCCTCAGATATCTTAAACCTCTATGTCAAAAGCTTTTGGCCTCAACCTTCAAGAGGTTGAAGTTAAGACTGCTTGCTGTAGGTCCTTGTCATTCAATTGTTTAGCTCTGTGGGTGTTTTTTGTTTTGTTTTGTTTTGTTTTTTTTCAAAAAGGACAGCTTGTCAAGTGTTACACACATTGAGAAAGAAAAATGTTTAGGAATATATGATGTGTGTATCCAGTCCTATCTATTTTTGTACAATTATTTTATTTAGCACTTAACATCTTGTTATAGCCAGAGCTTTGAAAACATTTTTTTTTTTCTTCCAATAATTCTTGGTTTTGCTTTCTTTTGTTCCATTTTTATTCTCTTGACTTTGCATCCTCAGTGCATTGCCTTGCCCTCACATCTATTTCCTTATTTGCTTTTTCTTTCAATCAGCTACATTCCTCCCATGACCCTGTGGAAAGCAATTCTAGATTTACTTCTTCCCCTTTTAATGTAAACATTCATTTTAACTTGCTCATAGGCACTGTCACTTACTGTTCTTTTTTTCATATCAACCAATATTTAAATGATGACCATCCTGTTTCATTGCCAAGTCAACTAGGCCAATTTTGCCTGACACAAGCTGTTACTGTCAGTTTTTCTCTTAAGAAACTAGCAGCAAATGAGATATAAATTTGTTCTTCCAGTTGTGTTAGAAGATCAATAAATTACAGTAGAGGTACTAGCAGCCAGGAATCAGTAATGTCTTAAACTCGCATAGCTGTTTCTTCTATAGGGCAATAAAACATTGATGAGGATGAATTCCAGTTGTAAATTTACCATAGCCTATTCAAGATAAAGAAGAAGAATGAAACTTTTAAAAAATATATTGCTTCAAAAGACAGATGTATTTTATTTTTCTAAGAATTGAAAAAGACCTGGCATATTCTTCTTCTCATTTTTTATTATTATGCCTATTCTTAAAATAATATTTTGATTTATTATTTATCTATTATTCTTGACTTTCAAGTTATCTACAAAAAGCTCCCTCAGCATACAAATTTCCTACTTCATCAGACATATTTAAAACACAATACAGAGACACACTCACTTTCTAATGCAGCTTTTTGGACGTAATACAATCATGGAATCATTTTGGTAGGAAAAGATCTTTAAGATCATCAAGTCCAACCACTAACCTAATACTGCCAAGCTCACCAATAAACAATGTCCTTCAGTACCTCATCTATGCATCTTTTAAATATCTCTAGGTATGGTGACTCCACCACCTCTCTGGGCATCCTATTGCAATGCTTAACAACCCTCTCAGTGAAAAAGTTCTACCTAATGTCCAATCTAAACCTCCCCTGGTGCAACTTAAACCCATTTCCTCTTGTCCTATCATTCATTAAGGGAGAAAAGAAACTGACTCCCACCTTGCTACAATCTCCTGTCAGGGAGTCGTAGAGAGTGATCATATCTCCTCTCAGCTTCTTCTCCAGGCTAAACATCCCACAGCCACTCCTCATCAGACTTGTTCTCTAGACCTTTCACCTACTTTGTTGCCTGTCTCTGAACACACTCCAGCACTCTTATATCCTTATTTGGTAAAAGACAAGACTTAGGGGGAATCTTATTAATATTTACAAATATCTAAATGATGAGTGCAGGAGGTTGGGGCATCCCTTTTTTTCAATAGTATCTAGTAGCAAGACAAGAGATAATGGGATGAAACTGGAACA
>WBNH01007873.1:33913-80002 GCA_013401255.1 Urocolius indicus | reverse complement strand
TGGGCCGAAACCACGACACTAGTACATTGGTGCTTCATCACAACCAGTGACAGAAAAAAGGTAAAGAAAAAGAACTGAGAGCAAAGAATCAAACTGATCTGAGTGGTACAGTCACTGCTAGGCAATAAAAATTACCTGGCAGCCCTGTACAATATGTGTGATCAAGCTATTCAATCAACAGCCAGTTTTCAGAAGGATTCATGCAGAATTTCAAGTGCTCCAGCTAAAAACTTAATGGCTGTCCTTTAACTCCATCCATAGGAAGAGCAGGTGTCCACAACTGCTCGTTGAAGAAGTCTGGCTTTTAATATCACGAGCCTCAGTTCATGCGAAACCTGCAGGACATCCATATGGAGCAAATCAGAGCTCCAAAACGAAGACAGGAAGATTTACAACGTAGACTTGGACCAAAGGAGGCAGTCTTACTTTTTGTGAAAATAGAAATAATTGGACAATTCTTTCCAGAAGGAAAATTTATAACACTCTCTCAGCTGCAAATGAAACTTAATGTAGGAAGGAGACACCTATGATAATACATGTGTTTTAGCACATTGAGTCACAGGGTTAAAGGAGGCTAGGTTGCCAATAGGAACCCTCACATGCACTATCAATATGAATTTAGGACACTACCCAATGTGCTGCGTAAAGAGATGGATGGACGTGCCATCAGTGCAAAACCCTAAATCCCACTTCCATGTCAAAATAAGAATAGAAAAAGGTTAAAAAAAGTTAAATGTGACAAAATGACAAGATTTTACACTTGGTTTTGTTTCCAGTTCTTCTCGAACAGCACAGAACTTGACTTTCGCTTCTGCTCTTTTCCTCTGCTTCATCCTTCTGGTTCATTACTTACACAGAGAGCTTCTCCAGCCAAATGACTGGGAATACTCTCTCCATATGTACACCTTATGCAGACACTTAAGACCGGAAGCTTGAGTCTCTGCAAGTCAGTCTTCTTATTGCACGAGAAATGTTAACTGTGGACATTGAAAATTCCTCTAAAAGAAGATGAGTATATAGAACTACTTGTAGAGTGCTCACTTTCCTACACAAAAGCCATGGAACTTACTATTTCCATGTAGGTTCTTCAGAGTGCACCATCAGGCTCCCCAGTGAGATATCAGCTTATGCCAGTAAGAACTATTTCTTTATATCTGCAAAATGTTTCTCCACAAAAGCAGCTCCGGGAAAACAGAATACGGATTTCTTTCCCACAAAGGTGATATAGGTACAGTGCTATTAAAGGACCTTTATCAGCTTTAGCTACTGGTGAGAATGTACCATAAAAAGACATATTACACAACCACGTAGTAAATCTTTACTATCCCCTCAAAGACAGGTCCTGAGCTTGCTACCAGTCTTCAGTTAGTCTCCACTGCATAGAAAAACTAAAGGCTGATCTTACCCATTGTAAATGCACAGGTAGTCGGAGCATGGAGGTTAGTTGAGTGATTGTTGTGCTACATTTGAAACATCTGGGATACTAGAAAGGCTCACACATCCAGACAACATGTGCTATCTCATCACTATAGGTTACAGTGATTTAAGTCGCTTCCTAGAAACCGTTTTTTACTTCTCAGAAACTTTAAATGCTTCCCTATAAGGAGTCTTTAAAATGCCTGCATAACAGCATGTGAAGCTACCCACAGGACATCCTGGAGACAAGAACGAAGCAAGTATTTGCATCATCACATTGATCATACTGTGAAAGCTTAAAACAGCAAGCTGGAATTAATCTCAGAAGGGACTGGTTGCAGGTTCTAGGAGAGGGTATGAGAGATATAAAAACCATTTCGGTCAGGGAGTAACTGGAGGGAGGAGATAGGAAAAGGCACATCCACGTAATATAAAGGACACAACTATTTCCCAGTGGCTGTGAAATCCATGTTTAGCACTCAAATAAATGGCCTTGCTTCCAACAGTAACTTGCAGCAGTTCCTAAAAATCTCCTCACCGTTGAACTGCTTACAATTTAGCTTCAAAAAAAATGGCCCTTATTTCACTGCCTAATTTTAGGCATCCAATTTCTAGGCCTTCTCATACCTATTTTAGGACATAGAAGAAACCTGAAACTTGGAATACAGTGTTCCCAGACCTGTATGCTACGGCCGATGCCACAGAGGAAATACACGCTTCTTCCTGGGATATATTTTTCCTTTCCTCCATCAACAGCAATTCACAACATAAAATAAGAAACTCAGATATAAATGCCAACTTCTCAGCCGTGACAAGTTCAGACAATACTCCAAATATAAAATGTCCTAGGTTTTATTTTGAAAAGTAAAAACCAAACCCAAACCTAAAATTGAAATCTGGAACAGCTCTTCCCTGGAGTTCAGGCTGTGTACAAATGCAGGGGTGTGGCCCATCTCTGAAATTAGCACGTGAAAAGCTATTTTTATAAGCTTAGCAGCAGTTCAGATAACACAGCTAACAACTCACTTAGCTAACAGCTCTGCATAAAAACAGATAGATGATTACTCATTACACACAATCAAAACACATATGTCACTCTAAAAGGTTAATATCTATAGTGTGTGGCCTTCATAAAATTGTCTTTTTTTCCTGTACAACTTTTCCTTTGCCATGTAAACACATAACAAAGGAACTGTGTTGACAAAATTCCTCTGTTTATTGAGAAAAACAAAGAGCTAAACCAAAAGAGCTCTCCCATTCTGCTCTTCCAAGCTGTAGCAGTCCTGAACAGCAGGCAAGTTTATTTTGCATGTCTGTTCACCCCCTGACTACAAATTCTGTGAAATTAAATTTTGAAACATACCTAATACAGTAAAGGAAATTCCCAAAAGCTCAGCCAAATTTCTGACAACCAAAGGTCAGTTAAGCAAAGTGTGCCAAGCTCTTGTCAAGAAGCAGACTTCTTACCTTGGGTAAGGATTTCCAAAAAACTGTCTTAATAGCTGAACTCTTGCCAGATAGCCTAACAGTGGGTACACAGTCATCATCTGGAACAGCAGGAATATTCTTGCAACAAATGACATGATGTCATCACTGGGAAAATTATCTAGAAAATTCTAAACACAGGAATAATGTTACAGTTAGCAACGGTGGCTTAACTACCTCTGTCTGCTTGTTTTTAATAGCTGTGTGCAAAAAAAGAAAGAGCTACAAGCCATGTAACTACAATTATCAAATGAGCTCCATAACATGAAATACCCTCTGCCTTTACAATTGCCTTAACACCAAATACCAACTGATTTTTGAGTTGTCACAGGGCTGATGTCAGCTTTCATGTTAGCATTAAAGACGGAATAATCTTCAAGTTTTCTGAACATCCTCAAATAATCAAGGCTGTGATAAGGTCATCTGATTTTTTTAAGCAAATATTTTCATACATTGCTATTACCTGCCATAAAATACATAAATATTAAAAGCAGTTATTGAATCAATAAAACTAGATGATACACAAATAAGGATGGTATCACATACTATAAGTGGAAACATCTGAAAAAGCAGTCCAAGACTTAAGTATCATGGAAATATACAAATGGCTTAGTAATACTTAGAATCATTTACCTATTATTTAACTGTGGATTTCACTCCATTCAGTTATTTCAAATGGTCAAACAGTAAATCACTTCATAGTTAAACAACGGTACCAGTTCTAATTAACCTACAGTCAGAAGCCTTCATGTGCTGCTTTTTTGCTAAATATTATGCAAGAGACTTAAAACACCTGCCTTAAAATGGAACATCAATTGATGGTAACCCCTATATTTGAAGTAATTTAGGGTGTGGGAATCAGCCTTCACATGGTGTTTCACGTGGTGCTATTATCCAGACAACTCTATAGCCAAGGCTCATCACAATGTTAAGACTCCAAACATAGCTACAGGGAGGACTGCTATCTAAATGAGTTTGCAGCTGGATTACGTTTCTTTTTCTGCAAGACCTGAAACCAGAATCAATGAGTGGGACTGGTCACTGTACACAGAACTAAACAAACTTTTTGGGATTAAAGAAGCTAAAGAAATTAAAGCCTGAGCTGTTCACTTATTTGTTTTGGTCCTTTCTTAATCACTTTGACAGAGTATTTATTAATTTATTTACACAACTACTCCCAACTAGACATGAATACAAATGAGATGACACAAGTATTACTCTTCCCTTGTGGTAGTGCCCTGAGGCATTAGCCAGCTGATCACAGGCAAGGACAGATGTGTCTGCCAGGGTGAGTCATGAAGGAAAGAGCCATAGCAGTTCTTTTTTTAAAACAGACATTTATTAAAAGATCTCACCTGTTCAATGCATTCTTTGGACAGTGGTGGTGAAGGAAAAGATGCAAAAATTATCACTCCGACATACAGATATGTTAATCCCACCAGGAAGTATGCAATTGACAGGTCTCTCACCTGAAGAAAAGTAAAATCTTATTTCGACAAGCACTGACACATCAAAATAGGCAAAATAAAAATGTCATAAGAAGATCTCTATTGCATTTTTTACTGTTAGTTTTTATTTATTACTGGTTTATATTTATTACTATTACTTTTAGATTTTTACTGTCTATGACTTGAATGAGGACTCCAAATCTGGTCTTACATCAGATCAGAAAACTACAAGAAAATACCCTAAAGTGGAGCTAGACAAGTATTACGTATCTGTCTACATACAGGAAAGGCATTTTGAAACAGATACGCTAATAGATGGTAGTATGTGATTTCTAGATGCACAAACATATACTAGTTATTAAAACAAACAAACAAAATCCTCTACCTTCTTACATTCACCTTTTCCTACTCAGAGTCCTGAGACAGAGAAACAACTGTTGAAGACGAAAAGTCTATCAATGCCATAGCTAAATCTCTTGTCAGGATTAATATATTGCAAGTCAAGATATTAGCCCACACAACTGCAGAGACGATGTAAAGGCACTTTCTAAGCAGTTCCCTTGAAACCGAAGAGGATGATCCACACGCACTGGCTCCAAACCAGAAACTGTTAAGTCAAGCTTCTATATGAACGATGTGATAATGCAACACACAGCTAATATACTATTAAATAAAAAACACAAACAAACCAAAAAAGTAGAGATAGGCACAGAGGTATAAATGTCCTTTAGCTTAAGCATTGTGTTTTAAAATGACTCATTTAAAATTGCCTGTCCATTTTATTACTGAATTTCTATAAACACCTCAGGTAAATGCAATAAACAATCAAAAGATTTTTAGGAGAGGGTGCTGAAGCTAAGGTCATATACCTGTATTTAAATCTATTACATGTACCTAAATATGGATTTAAACCTTCACTTCAATGTCCATTTCTGAACACTTTTCACTATATTTACGAAGTATCTAGTACATGAAAATATTGTGAACTATACAAAGCAACACTTACTATTGGAAAATAAGCAGCAAATCTACTCAAGCACTTTATGAAAATCAGAGTGATCACACACCAACGTACTTAGAGTGTTACTCTCCTATTCTTTTTTTCTTTTAAATAAAGTGGGATACCATTTGTTTCTAGCTATTAGCTAACTATAGTCTGTATAATCTTATGCTACATTACAAAATACTCATTATCCTAGAGAGAAATATTTGTTCAGCTGCTATTAATAAGTAGCTTCTTAAAGGATTATCAGTAATACTTCAATACATGACCCTATTTTCCTGTGACTGAGAAGCAAGTCTTAGTAGCTCAGACACAACACCAAATTTTTAGGACTACACAGCTTTCAGACCAGGATTGTAATTACGGCCTCCATCCAGCTCACTAAGCACAGGCAAGGCTTGCTTTTATCTGTGTATGGAGACAGTTCCCTAAGTGCACAGTGTCTTCTTGACAGAAGAAGCATACCCTGTACCTTTCTGGGGGTCTTCGGAGGGCAAGGTGGTGAGAAAAGTAAAAACTGGTAGGTTACGAGTTTCAAGAAAAGTTCAGAAGGGAGATCATTTTTAGTGAGGGAATTGGAACCTGTTGTTCATTTTGGCAGTGCTTTAGGGGTATAAGATTTACGGCCTTTTTTCCTCCAGCCTGGCAAAACCCACTATTTCTCATCAGACAGCAAAACGCTATTAAGGTGTACCCCAAGGTACCCATCGTGCCCTCTGGCAGCTACAGACTTCCAGCTGCAACCTCTTCTTCCTCCTGCTGACCAGTTACATGCAGCTGGAAGATGTTTCTCTAGTCTTCACTCTCCTCCCAGTGGCCACCGAGTAAGCACTATCAACCTGCATCAGAGGTTGAGAAATAGTATTTTCTTTAAATTATTGCCCAGATTTCTTCTCAGTGACACGAGAAGCTGTATGGGTTTTTATAGAACAGCTACATCATCCAAAGCACTAGCGTCCAACCTAAAAAGTTGTCTAAGGCATACTAAATTTGAGCATCTAGATTTCTTAAAGAGATACTTATGAGTAAACTCGAGCTGTTATTTGTATTCAGTTTACATATGGTAGTACAGATAGTACAATTATTTTTGCTGCAACAGTACTTGTAGTTGTGAAAATGAGTAATCTGAAATGAAATTCTTAGTACTTCCTTTGGACCATGCTCGACTAAGGGCAGATACCTGATGTGATGTTACTCCTGATTACACTAACCTGTTCATATTCCTACAGCTCTTAAGTGTGTATGCTTTAATCTGTACTGAAGCTAAGTGTTCAGATAATTTTAATAATGTAGTATTATAGCAAGTGACACAATAAACCCTTGTTTTCAGGTGCTGTCACCACACAAAGACCAGCCAGATTTTGATTTCTATATGCAACAAGAAATAAAGACAAGTCGAAAACCTGAATTGATTTTTTTCTCAATGCCTCATGTCCTGCATGTAAGATGGTTACCTTTGTACTAGGGTGTGTTTGTGTATTTGCAATTCATTACTCTTCAGATCTTGACTATAAGTACTGTTTAGACTGCATAATTCTAGATAAAATCGAAGGACACATGGGAAAAAGATAAGGATTAAGTTTAAGTAACAGAGCAATAATCGCATTTGTCTATTTAGATTTTTTATTAAGAGGTTTATATTCAGAATGGACATGACTGTGGTGGAAGTTGCCTAAGCCTAAAGAATACATCAGTCCTCCACCTAGAGTTTATAATCTAAGATTCAAAAAGGAAAAATGTAGAAAAGATTCAAATTGAAAACATGGTTGAAATAAGGAAGTATTTGGGGGATCAGAGTGGAATGGAAGTGTCAAAGAAACATGCAGGTCACATAAGGATCACAGATTGCAAACCTTTATCAAAGTACCCTTGAACTAACAGGTAGATTTTGAAGGTGGAACTTGAAGAATATATCTTAGTTGCCGTTACTTCTGACCAGGAGCTTCAGTGGTCAGAAGCACAGAACAAAGTGTTAAAATGGTTCTAAAAGAATGGAAAATTGGGTGACTGAGGCTGGCAGCAGCAATAGAACAAAGGGAGAAATCCATCTCCTAAAAAAGGATGTCTGATTAATTGGGTGCAGCTACCAAAGAGAACTCTCAAAGTACAAGACGTTACATCATACCTACAAACTACCACCCAGGCACAGGGTGGACCAGCAGCACAGGACTGGACTCAGCACAGTTAAGGCTCAGTGGCTCTACAGCTATTTCTTGTCTAACACTGAAAAGAACAGGTGACTTTCAGGCCTTGTTTTGCCTGCTGCATGCCGTAGAGAAAATAGCTCATTTTTTTTTCTTCAATACAACAGTGAAAGCTAGCTTGTTGAACTGATTCTCCTTCAGTGGAGAAGCCTACACCAGCGTTTAGTAATTATTACCACATGAGAAGTATCAGCATTTGATCATCTTATCAGGACTCTGATCCATATCGTAAGAAGAGACTTCATCTATTCAAGCATCAACGGCAAGAGGTAACATTTAACAGGATGGTGAAAAAGTACTTCACCAAGATGCATGATGCTGTGCATGATTTTGGCTGGAAAGAGAAGCCAGTAGTACGTCAGCATCAGTGTAAGTGCACTCTGTTTACACAGAATAAACCATGTTTCAATATTGCAGAAATAGGAATCATCTACAGCTCCATGCCCTTTGCAGTTACCACCTAGACAAAAAGCAACTCTCCACTCCCAGCCTTTCCCCCAGGTAGGTGCACAAACCATTCTTAGGAGACAAGACTAGCATATTCATGCCTGTAGATCATGCTCTACACTTGTGCAGCATTTGTACAGTTTCTCAGGGAACCTGATCACAGACGCGACTCAGAAATAAAAAAAAAACACACAAACCAGAAGCAGCAACAAATAACTTATTTTGTGGATGGGTTAGCTTTCTATGTGATCAGTTTCCAAATAAGTTGGCTGTGCAGTGCACTAGAATTTTCACTGAGAAATATAAGGAGGAGCAATGGGAGATGGAAAAAGGGAGTTCAACTTTGAACTGTAGACTAAGAACTCTGCTCTCAAGGCTTCTCCAGGCTGTGCTGCTGACATTTGGCATGCTCTTCTCACCACCACACCACTGTACTGGAATAGCAGCCAGAGAAATCCTCCCCCTATGTGTGTTTTAGCTTTGGACAATGACACACGCCTGGGACCAGAATGGAAGCTGCTATTGTTTTGTATTCTGACTCCATAAAAGGAACCTTATTGTTTCTCTTACTTTTTTCCACCTCCCAAAGAATTGTTCTTATGACCACCAGTTTCAGCAAGCTTTGTTCAAAACTAAAATAGTACTTTTCCAGCTTGCCAAGTTCTGTGCCTTTTTGCAGAACTGATGGCAGTGACGTGTTAGCAGATAGATCCATAAAACAGCACAGTCTCCACTGACTCCCCGTGAGATACTGATGTAAGAAAGCACCTTGTTGGTGTAAATAGCTAGGAAAAAAATACCAAAGACAGAGGTTGAGATGCTATATATATGTAAATCTCCCACTTAGCCCAGCAGTTAACTGAAATAATCCCATAAGAGTTAGCTCTTCAAAAGCCCTGGTGCCTCATTAGCATTTGCAAAGCGTTTTGAGCCCTAGGTGAAAGGCTCTCACACAGTTACAGACAAGGATGGAAATCTCTAGACAAATAAAAACTATCGAAGAATTAGGCACAGATTTGGTTTCCCATAACAAACCTTCCCTGACATACTTAAAGGTACTCTTTCCACACTTCTGGAATGTCAGTCTTGCTGAAAGCTTGGGATCCATGCTAGGGCTGACCTGGGAATTCAACTTCAGCTCCAGGGAAGGCATTCAAGAAAGCTGATTAAAATGCAGAAAACAGTTTCTTCCTTCTTAATACAGGAAAAGCAAGCTGGAGGTTATTCCAGGTGCTGCTCTTTGCAAATGACTGCTTGCTCCAATGTAAATGGAGGATCAAAACTCCTGAAGGTGGTATTAGGCCTCCTCAGGCACATAGAGCTTACTGCTGGAGTGACAATGCCTTGAGAATTTAAAATCCACTACTGAAGAGAAAAATCTTGCTCCGTCCCACACTGTAAGATTTTCTTAAGAAAAGTGAGAAGGCACTTAGCCAGAGCTCCACTAACTCTCTCTTTAGTCATTAAAACCATTTTCAGAAATACCCATAAACCCGAAGAAGTTTTCTTAGAGAATTCATGACTCCTTTGCAAAGATGGTCACTCGAGCACTGGTCTTGGTTCTCAGGGACAAAAAAGTAACTACGCACATTGCCGAAGATTATCTCACTGCTTTAGCACATAATCTGCACTTCATCTCTGAATAATCAAAACAGATATATTTCATCTGATGTGTTGTTTAGGCAACCAGATCTACATGTCCCTCCTTGAGGTCCCTTCCAAAGCCAGCCCTTCTGGGATTCTTTAACGGTTTTTCATGCAGCTAGCATTTAAAAATCTTTGACTGTCATTGAAGTTACCTTTACAGCTAAGATTTTAACGAAGCTAGAAAAAAAACCTCTGGAAAATAGGGAAGAAAAAAAATAATAACTATAATAAAAATGTACTCTAATACTTTAACTCTACATCATTTTTACTCCTATAACTTTATACTCATGTCTACACATTACCTTAAATTATAAAAACATTTTTATTTTATCATGAGACATTATTAAGAATGCAGTTCCACCTGGATAAGCAGTACAAAACTTTCTCAAGGGCAAAGAAAGGACTAGCCCAGCGGCTACACTACACAAACATTCCCAATCCAGGTGTCAACTCTGAGGATTTCCTAAACAGGGTCAGGTTTCTCCATGAATCTTGACTTGGATTGTGACACAAAACTACTGAAGCAACTTTGAGAAGAGATATTATCTAGAGCTCAGCGCTATTGTTTAGGACTCTTGCTAAAATTAGTCGTGTGACAAATATTCTCCAGCATTTTTCATTTAAAAATCAGTCAGTTTTTCTAGAGTCTTGGAACGTCGTCAAGCCTCTAGTGTAATTTGGCCATTTCATACCAGTTTGCACATAAATAAGTCTGGGACACTCCTCAAGGCTTTCATTTGAATAAATCTGTAATGTATCTCTTATTTGTTAGCAGTTAGTGAACAACTGGTTTCTTATCATAAAAGCATGTTACATTTCTTATTACAAAAGCATGAACACATTACAGTCCCTGGACTGATTTCAAGGGAAGCAGGCAGGAAAAAGTCAGCGTTGCCAGGCAATCTAGATACAAATCAGCAGAGTCTTGGGAAATTACTTACATTGTTTTCTTGATTCCTGTTATTTTGAAGAAGTGTGATGACACAATTGTGGATGAAGAAGGCAAGTGTCAGAACGCCTGTGAGCTGAGGGAACAGAATTCTAAACTCTAAGGGAGGAAAAAAAGTGTTAATAACTTACAACTTCAAAACAAAAAAATACCAAAATGGAGAAGAAATGCAGTGCTCTGCAGTCTACTGACAGAAACATGAATTTCCACACTGAAATGGGACAATGCATCTTTGATCATAGCCAATGCAAGGAGTATAAAATGCATGAAGATAGTGGTTACTATATAACCAACTGCTCAGCAAAGTTTCTTGAGATATCCCAATCATTAAAGATTAATATGTTCATCTAGGGTTTAGACACAGAAGCTTTTCTTCTTCTTGAGTTTAACTGGAAAGCGTTTTTGAGGTAGGAACTGACTGCAGTGAAGCTGTATATTTATCAGTCCCTGAGCAGGGAGATGTGTGGAAGGAATCTCATGCTATGTGAGCATTTTTTGTTTTTAACAAATCACTTCAGCTACTAGAAAAAAAACCTGATGTCTATATATGTTTAAGAGGTTTTAGTTACAAACCAGGACAAAAAGAAAGGCAGAAAGACTTCTTGTCTAATCACACATCTTACAGTATCTATGAATTTTTTTTTTTTAATTTTTTTGGTCTCCATGGGAATAGCACTGCTCTGCTTCCTTTAATACCTGAAGGATTTTGTTCACAAGACTGTGTTACTGGAAGCACTGCACTGGTCTAGGAATTGACCTATGTGTACCGTCATTAAAGTATCATTTTTGTTGGTACTACATAAGAAGATATATACTGTTTAGAGTATTAACATCAATTAGAGATCCTTGAGCTAGCTTAACTTCTGGAAAGCATCAGCAATACAGCAAAACACTCATCAGAAGCTCACAAACCCTTACAGATCAAATCACAGAAAGCTCCATGCAAACATATTTCAACTAGACTTCACTGAAGTGCTATAAAGTCAGCAAGGCAAATGCACCCCAGGCAATTAATGAAGACTTCATCCACGCTAAGAGAATATTCCTCCCCTAGGGCTAGATGTAGTAGTCTTAAATGCCTGACTAGCACGAGGTGTTACTCATAGAATTGACAGTACAAGGGACTTTTGAGCTTGCTTTCCATCCAATACTTTAATCTCAGTAATAAAAAGCAAACTGATGGACTCAGAATCAATTTACGCACAGCATTTCCCACATCACTACAATAATCAGTAGTGGTTGGATTTGTAAGCATTAGCTACATGCTCTTATGTTCTATCTCTCAGCAGTACCAGTCACATTGCCAAAATAATCAAACCACTGAGTGGTCCACTTCTTCGTAACCTGCAGCACACTTGTCATGCTACAACTCTTTACACTAGGACTGCTTAATAGATCTTGAACTTCAAGTTTCTTAAAAACCTGATTTCTTAGACTTAGGCTGGCTTGTGGTTTATGTGGGTTTGTTAGTGAACCATAGTTTGGGAAAAAATTCTCCTGAATGCTCAGGAAGAGTTCATAGACACTAGGCCCCATGAGCATTTGAAGACTGTCTGCTAGGGCAGTTCAGGTTAAAACCATGTTTGTATACTTGTATCACAGCAAGACTAAACATTGTGGTCTACCTACTGCCTGAGCAGCACATGCTTGAGTATCATTTCTACTTAGAAATAACATTATGAGTAATGCCATACAAAATAAATGAATGTAGACACTAATCATACAGTGCTTTGAAATACAAATTTTTTACACAGGAGACAAGAACAGTTAGTCAAAAAAAAAAAAATCTAATGCCTAAAAGTAAATGGAGTGATGGAAGAAAACATAGAGCATACATAGCACTGTTTCAGAACTACCTACATCTGCCTTCGAGTTTGTATTTATGCCACAGTAGTCAGGAAGATTCTTAAGGAATGATGGAGATAATCCAGTTCATCTTCAAAGCACCTGCTGTGGTTTTGCACACATACTCAGTAGAAACTACTCAACTTTGAAGCCTCAGACAGAAAGGACAAATTTTTTTATTGGCGATGTGACCAAGCTGGAGAAACAGTTTTACGTAGCCTTTCACTTGTTTCTTGGCATTCAGATCTTGAAATAAGGTTCTTAATGCCATTCTGAGATCAAAAAGGAAGAACACTCAGCAGAATGAACAAACAAGATTTGATGATGGCTAAGGGCTGGAGACAGAGAACACTAGGTTTTCAGCAGACCTCTTTGCCAAACATGCATGGAATATGCTAGCTAAGCTCTTTTTTTCTGCATAGTATCGTGCCAGATCAACTAGAGAGACGAATCAACCCAGAGAGAGTGGTAGAAGAAGAAATAATAAGCAGCTGCAAGACTACTGCAACTGTGATGGGAAGACACTTAAAATTAGTCAAATTTTAGATCAGTAACTTTACTAACTATCTGTAGTTTACTCACTGAGCTTTTACTGTTGTTGTCATGGTGTGTTACCATGATTCCACAAATTAGATGAGACAGAAAAACTCTGGTTTGCTTTTTGACCTCTAACTTGCTACAGTAATTCAAAACCCATTCTAATGTTTCAAGTGATTTTTGTTTTCATCTCCAATTCTTTATTACTGGTAATAATTTGTAACCCACATGTAAAGCTGTTAGTACGGTGCTTACTGTGACAGGGAAACTAAAGATGCACAAACCCACAAAATAAACCTTACTGAAGGTACCTGAATTTTGCCACAAGTAAGTTAACCTGCAAAGAAGGATAAAACTCTGGTTTCTAAGAACAGAGGGAATGATACAGTTCAGTACTTCAGGATACAGCTCCTTGGAGCTAACAGGCCATACAGCTTTGCCTGTTTTAAGGGATAAGGAAAAAACAGCTACAACCTAACTCCAGGTCTCTCATTCCAGGCCTCCCAAAACAAGAAATATATCTCTTTAGACTATCTGTTCATGCAATAGCACTGTTTGTGACTTCTCACGTGGTAATTTGTAACAGCCATTTGGAAAGAACAGACATCAAAGCAACATTCAAGTAAAGAAAACACGCATATGGGAGCAAGCTAAGATTTCAGACTAAAACTTGAGACGGACTGGGAAATACAGGAAAATTGTAATCATAACTTATGGTGAACAAGCTATTTCATTTAAGCAAGACTGCATGGAGAACTTACAGCATGTTTACCACTCAGTCTGTCTACAGTTTGTCATCTGTGATTGCTGCATGTATGATCTGAAAATGGTGCAACTAGAACTTACAAAGGTGAAACAGGACTCTGTCACGTGACATATGTTGGAGACACCTCTGTCAGGCTCTCCTTATCCAGTGCTGACACTGACTCCTAATGGAATATTAACACTAGAAAAGGGATTCCTCATCACTTGATCACAAAGGGTCCTTCCTGAGCCTCTACATACAACATCAGACAGCATGTTACTTATGTCAGAGACATGTTAAAAGGCGAATGAGAAAGTCATTCAGCGATTGTTTTAAAATATCTTAAACTCATCACATATATGCTTCATTACTGTAATTTAACTATCTTACCTGGTACAAATAAGTCATTCTCTGTAAACCAGTTGTATTCTAAGTGGATTCCCAGATGAGCAGCCTTTACAGTAACCAGAAGAACTAAGTAGACAACTGAAACTGTACCTGAAAAAGACAAAGAGCCAAATACCACGAGGCAGTAGAAAGTGCTATGTTCTATTCTTACTCCATCCAACTAATAACCAGTAGCTCAAACGCTCAGGGTTGGTATTCATTCTTAAAAATATGGGCTAGGTCTACATTTCCTTTTTATTTCTTTTAGAAGTCAGAGAGAAAGAATGATGTATTTGCACCCAGTGCAAGTGTTTCAGCATGTTTACTGTTCTCCTGATGCTGCCCTAGTGATAGTGGAAATACCATCCTGTAATCTCTGGTGTAGGGTCAGGCAGAGAGGCCTCTGGGAGTAACAGATCAGTTCCAGCTTTAGCTGTCAGGATTTTCATCTGAGACAAAGACAGTACCACAGCTACAAGGTCCATTCCATTACTGACCTTTTGAAACAAGTGCCCCCACAAGATACAAAGGTTTACTGCAATTGTGAACTTTGCACTGGGAGCTAGAAGCTAATAATGACATTTTATCACTACTGATTTAAACCTTCTCTTTATCATAACCTTGGATAACCTTGATGATGACGACCCTGCATTTGCATTCCATCTCATTGGTTTAGAGGCCTCCAGAAATGTTCTGCACAGCTAGAAGACTACAGAATAGATCACAGATGAGTATAAACACCTTGCTGTGTCTGCATGTGAGATGGAGAGCAGATGATACTGGTCCCTGACATCTGAAAGATAAAGGTGGGATATTAACTACCTAAAAATTAAAGGAAACTGGGCAACGGTAACTAAGGCTACTGCAATGCAACATCCCAGCCAAAAATACTGCTTAGTCACCAGAGAACAAGCTGTAAGTAAAGACAAAGGAACAGCTTTTTTATAGTTTAGAATACAGATTCAGGTAAGACATCATTTAATTCTAGTAATATCTCCAAGGTTAAAAAAAAAATCTGAAGAAATCGTAATTTGATTACACAGACGATAGTCAAGTAATTAGGTAGATAAAAGACTCTCTATTTGAGGATCATCTTAAAAGCTAAAATATTCTGTAGTTTCCTAAAGCTTGAGGTTTCTGTAAGTGCAAAGATAAGTAAGAATTCTCTATTCATATTCACTTCGGTACCTCAAAAATTGCCTTCCATTTTTATTGTCCTACAATAAAAAGGTGTACAAAAATAAAGGTAACTTTGAACAGTTTCTAAATGACATAACTATCTACTGAAGTTACAAGAAATTTCATATTTTAATATTCAGGTTCTCAAAAGAAAACTTAGTTGCCTGCAATAATGTGTTTATTTTAAAAACAGATACAGTATGGCTACATCTCACTTGATAAAGTATTTTCTTATCCTTAATGTTTTATCTAGCCTATGTAAAAACCTCACTTTTTGCACAGAAGCACTACTAAATACCCAAGTTCCTGTCTTGTACTGTTATTTAGTGGTTTCAGCAACAGCAGATCCAAGATCTAACCAAATGTCACAGTGGAACAGAGGACAAACTGGACTTTTAATTCCCTGTCCTTTCCTTCCTCTTTTTTTCTGGACTTTTATTTCCCTATCCTTTGAATTCCTCCTTTACAATACAATTCCATCTCTTTCAACCTGTTCTGTGATTCCCATCTTCTTTTCCCTTTTCTTCATCACAGGCTTCAATGATATGTTCTCAGACCTCTCCTACTCCACAAACTGTGACCAATCCAATTCATCATCCATGTGATTTATCCACTTCATCAATCCCACTTGCCTCAATCTTTGATCTCAAGACATGGAAGCAAGAAGACAGAATTTTTGTCCTTGTAGCAGAACAGATCTGGAAACTGGGAGCTGGGGCAAAGCACAGCAGCAGGTTACCCTGATTGACTGATGTTGTGATTGACTTATCAACTGATTGGTAGCAAATGACTTCAGATGAGAAGCAATTAATTTTGGAAGTAACTGCCCATGTCGAAATGTTTACCAGATGAGTAAGAGTATCCCAGATTGTGCCAAGGTAGTTTGCATCAAAAGCTGCGTAGCAGTATGTCTACTACCATTTGTGAAAATCTGTGGTAAATATAGTGGAACTTGTTTTACAGGATTATCAAAAGAACAAAGGGAAAAAATAAATATCTATTAACTGTAAGACTCAAGCAAACAGGGTAGTAAGCTTGTGGGTGATTAACAAACCAACCAATGAACAAACCACCCTAAGGTGAAATATGGGCTGCCAGAAAACTGCTGGAAGAATGAGTGGAAAGCTGCTCATCAGAAAAGGACCTGAGGGTACTGGTTGACATCCACCTGAATATAAGCCTGGGGAAGTAGTTGAATCATCATCGCTGGAGGTATTTAAAAGACACGTACATATATCTCATAGTGATATGGTTTAGCAGCAGTGTTAGGTTTACTGTTAGATCTGATGACCTTAAAGGTCCTTTCCAACCTAAATGGTTCTATTATTCTACTCTATGACTATTAATTGGAGTATTTTCACGGTTTTCTATTCATTTTAGCCACAATGAACCGGTGCTTTAACAGTACTTGTTACCTACCCAGGACATTAAACTTTGCAAAGAAGGATGGAGACTTCAGGTTTAGCAGGGGTAGAAGAACAGCAACCAGGTAAAACGGTACTGTTCGTGATTTGTTCCACCACTCCTCAAACAGCTCAAACTCTGTACTGTTGCCATAAGAAAACACCACGCTTCTGTTATGTGGTGGGTGATCACTAGCAGGACTTGGACAAATGACTGGAAGAAAAGAAAAACATACCCAGATGAAAAGAGTTGCATAGAATCGTTACAGCTGAGATCCCCTAACTTCTGGAGAGTGTTTTACCTGTGGGAAATAGGACCACCCAAAACCAATGTTTGACAATTTGTTTCCTAACTTGTTTTTCCCTTTGATCAAGGGTTCAGCACTGAGATTTCACTGCTATGCACCTTGCACTATAAGCTGGCAAGTCCTATTTTTTTTTTTGTCAGCCGAACACAACAAATATGTTAATTTGTCTAGAGCCTGAGCTGTGGCATAGGATCAGCCTTCAAGGCCCTGCATCTGTTACTAGATGTGTTCAGTGTCTATATGCACCTACTGGAACAAAGTCATGGCAACACATCTCTGCATCTGGCTACATATTTCACATTGTAATCTGTCCCTGCACAATCAGTAAGATCATGCAAACCAGGACGCAAGTACATCTGTGTATAGAAAAGCCTGAATTACTCTGTGTTGCTCTGAAAATACACCAACTAAGGATGACAAGAAAGCTACTGAATAACTGGAAGGTCTAAAACTCATGCACCAAATCAGAACTACCTGTCATCTTGGTGTCATGACAGACACAAGCATATCACTGCTGATAACACAATAGAAACATTTTAAGATATCCACCTGTAACAGCACCAAAAGGGAATGTCATGCTCCTATTACATGGTGTCTGATTAATAGCAGCAACCAAACAAGTGACTGGAACAAAACCAACCAACCAAAGGTTCACTGGACCTTTGATAATATCTAACACATGCCTATGAAGTTATGTGCTGAAATATGGATCTTCTCATAAAGACTTTTTAAAAATTTGGTATCCCCCAGTACTTGACAATGTCCCTCCCACACTGGCTGCATGCCTATTCTGTTACAAAGGCAAAGGCATGAGAAGTATTTTGTCAAATTTCTTGACAGAAACAAACATAACATTATGTTGTTATGTTCATTTTTCTCATTTGCTTTCTCTCCACTGCTTATAAGACAGCTGTTCCACAGACCTTGAAAATTGCTTTCACAGTATCACAGAATGGTAGGAGTTGGAAGAGACTTCTAGAGATCACCCACTCCAACCTCCCTACTAGAGCAGGGTCNGTGGCTCTGTGCTGGACTGTCTCCTGAAGTTCTGTCCCTCTTGAGCTGAGGAGCCCAGAACTGGACACAGGACTCCAGATGAGGCCTCATGGCCAGAGTAGAGAGGGTGCAGAACCTCCCTCGAGCTGCTGGACACACTCTTCTTGATGCATCCCGGAATGCCATTGGCCTTCTTGGCCACAAGGGCATGTTTCTGTCTCATGTTTAGCTTGTTAATCTACCAGAACTCCCATTCTTAACAATCTCCTTGGTAGCCCTGAATGCCCTGTCAAGAATTATTTGAGCATTTGGCAGGCCTTAATTTTGTGAAGCAGCTGCCTTAAACCTTTAGTTCCTGGAGGATGCTGTGGAATATTGCTGTCTACTTTGTCTCCAAGTTATATCCTCTGCTGCGTAAGAATGAGAAAGAACCATGGAAGCAAAAAGAGAGCACAAGAGAAGAGCACTGGAGCAACTATTAGTGTCTCACCGGTAAGGACTGAAGAAGAAATAGGGATTCAACGCTATCTCAAATGCAGATCAACTGGTTTTCAGAATTATTTCTCAACTCCTTTGTCTGACTCCAACAGCTGCTCTCCAAAAATACAGCTGATAGCATGATACACAGCTGTCTGTTTAGTTTTGAAATGTTTCCCCATTACTGTAAGAACACAGGATAGAGAGACTTTCCTCTCACTTACAAAGCACTACATGTTCCCTACATACAGTCAGAAAGACCTTCATTCTACATTACTTTGCCTACTTAAGAACTCTCAACAGACCTATTCTTCATGCTTGACAGCACTTACTTCTCTTAGTTGTGCAAATGTCATATTCTCCACAAAACATATGCCTGACATTTATTTCTTTTTGCACTCAGCACTATTAAAGCTGTTCTTAGAGCTTTTTTTAAAAGCATGAATGTTGCTGCAGAGTTGACCCTGTCAAGATCTGATGTGCTTTAATTTTAGGGTATGAAAATTAAAAATCCTGAAGGCAATTCTTCACTGTCAAACTACTTCTAAGAGGTCCAACAGCCACAGTTTTAGGAAGGATCTATCTGGGTATACACAGATTTGTAATTTGCTTTTTAACCTTCATTCCCACTTTCTTTTTTTTCTTTTTTAATGTTTATTAAGCTTTCCAAATGTGTGGTTATTTTTGGAAGTACAAACCCTAGATAGAAAATTACTTTTTTAAAAGAAAAAAAAACAAACAGGTAGTTAGAACTCACAATATACACTGTATAACCAGAATGTGGATAGGCCCATATGGCAAAAATAATGATTTGCCTTTAAACCCAACTCCAAACCAGGAAACAATTCTAGTAAGTGCTTCTTACCTCTGTTACTTCCATTTGTGCCAGGAACAATATCTGTTACATTAATGTCATGAACAAAGTCTGAAAAAAAGAAAATAGTACTATGAATGCCTCAAACCTAGTATTAAGCTTTTATCTGTCGACTTGATAAAAATTATGTAATTTTTCAAAATATTTCCTTATACCAGAGGCAGAATACAGCAGCTTGCACTCTCCACAACTCCAAGTGGACATTTAAAACCCTTTTTTTTTTAAAGGTGTTTTAAAGTAGTCCACCACTGCACTACTTCATGTTCAGCAGCCTCATCCATTTATGAAGTTCACAAGACTTATCTCCCAGATGCTCATTCCAGCACACTTCCACTTGTCAGAGGATCCTTGGTTTGCAGTCTTGTACAGTAAGTTAGTAAGGAGATGCAACTTAAAACCAGCCTCAAGTCTCTGAGGGATGCCTTTTCCATGCTGTGTTTCAAAGACAGGACTCTCTAGAAAAATGTTTAAATCTTACTGTCTACAGTCATCTCTAGCAGTATTTTCTTTCCAGTACACTCCTGTGCTACTTTACCACTTTGCTACATCAGATAGTTCCAAACTGCTGCAACTTCACCAGTATGAGAGTACTGGATAGCAATTTCCTTATATTTATGTATATATACACACAGAGAAAATATCCAAAATATAATTAGCATGTCTCTGGTTAAAAGTTGATGCATATGTGTGTATTATGCACATGGAAAATGAACTGGGCAGCAGGCCCAGTTTTTAATGAAACTAAATTTTAAGAGTTTTTATATGCAACTAACAGCAGCTTTCTTCTTATAAAGAAAGCTACAAGTCTTCTGATAATTTTTTATTTCTTCATTTTGATTGATGACACCATGAATCACAAATAAATTTCTCACACTTACTGCTATCAGTTCAATGTATACAACAATCAGAATATTTAAACAGAATTACTCATCACTTCATCATTGTTTTGTGTTGCTACTTTAAAAAAAAGCACCTAGTATAAAGCCATTGAAAGAGCTAAGAGCTCTTACAGAAGCAGTAATAGAGAGATAGCCAACTAATGTGTCCTCTGTACTTAGAAAGCATTTCAGAACCACCAATTGCATTTCTGGATTTACTTCTCATTCTTAAAACAAAAGCAAAATAAAAGTATGGGACACTGTGTTAAAAAACCCCACACACTCGTTTACAGTTCTTGCATTCTTTGCATTCTACTAACCTCTAGATGTTCCACCACTGGGAAATAATTTATTCCCACCTAAATTTTGTGTGTAGGTTTTTTAAAAAATTATCTTACTGTACAAGAAACACAATAGCCTGCTTAGAATAACTTAAAAATGTATGGCTGGAAGATGCCATATGTCACATCTACATTCTATTACCCATTTTATAACCTAGTAATGAAGTAGCCACAATGACAGTCAGGATGCAAACCCAAGCTTTAAAGTTATCACAGAGCAAATAACTTAAGAACCCTGAATACATACAGCTAAGTGATAAAATAACGTGCCAATTAAAGGGAAAAAGCAGGACTTTTTTCCTAGTAAAGGAAGTGTTTGATCATTCTGAAGTCTGAGTATTACAATAAGAGTTATTAGGTTTGGAATAATTTAGGTTTAAAGTGCTAACTTTATTAAAAAGAAAAAAAAAATGAAATCTGAAATGAAATGGCCTTAACAAATACAAATTAGGTCAGCTGTAAAATGCATGAGTCATTAACCAATAAAGCAAAGTATGTCCTTCAGGGATGGTGGGAACTCTAACGAAACAATTTAAGAGGTCTAAGTGTGTGTGCTGTTATTTGCCTCTCAGATTTGTTAACTACCTTCAAAACAGAAACCCTTTACATCTTAGTTGTGCTATTCAATGCTATGAGTCAGATTTTCAAAGCACTCCATTTCCAGCATTTATTGCCACAACTCAACACACCTAATTGGTTGTATCCACAAAAGCTTGTGTGTCTGTGCACGTACAAAGGTGTAAACAACCAGTATGTTTTCTTTTCTTGCAATGACAGACTTAGAATCTTTCTCTCACTGTGCTACAGTTCATTGTTCCTTCAAGGAACTTGCCAAAACTTTCTATATTGCAGCAGTCTAAATGTGTTTGTTGAAATCTAGAATGAAACTAGATTTCTTTTCATTAACCTGGATCACTTGAAGAGCCTAGCCTAGCCTACCTGTAACACGGCTGTTCAAATGGTTACACCCATTCAAAGCAGAGGCAAGTGAAAATAAAAAGTGGAAACAAGCAACCAGTTTTGGGTTGTTTAATCTACACCACGAACCCTCACTACTGACAAGCAAATGACATAATTCATAATTGGTGCTTTGTCTTTCATTAAAACCACACTCTGAGAACTACTGAGAAACTAGCTTTGAACGCATACATGACTGTGCCTTTAATTCCACATATAGTTACTTATTCTCACTTTACTTTTCATGCAAACTAACAAAAAAATCCAAATATAAAATGGACAATTCTTTTTTTCCATATAAAGCGGTCTTGATTCTTCCTCAAGATAGCTGTAAAAGTTAACCGATAATGTATACTTACTGTATATAAACTTTCCCGTGTTAAACAGAAAGTTGGACATAAGCACCCAATAAACGACCATGGCTCCAACAAGCGACACCATAGAAAATAAGAGGCTCGACCACTGACCAAAGGATCCAAAATAATACTTGCAAACATCTGGGAATTCCCAGTTGGAGGTATCTATTAAAGCTGAAGATATAAAAAACAGAAATGCATCTAAACATGTTACATTAGAGTCTGCAGAACTATTTATAACAGGACATGTTACTGCTCCAGGATGTTCTGACACAAATTCACAGTGCTTGCAAGAGCTAAGATGATTGCTGTCAAATTCAAAGCATAAGACTCATTAGGCATTTGACTGAAAGAGTCAGAAGAAACAGAGGCATTTATTGTGGCCATACTACTACTTTGAGCACTTCCAAAAGCACTGGAATAAAATACAGTAGAAAATGCAGCTACACATTTGAGCTAAAGCCTTTTTCAGAAGTTATGGCAAAGTAGCCCAAATCATGAAGTAGTCCTGAACCATGCCCTGAAATGAGCTGTCACAAACTAGAGGTCTTAACTGCATTTATATGAGAAAGTGAGGAGTTGGTTTATGCATAAAAGCACTAACTACAAGTTAAAAAAAAAAATAAAAACTTTGAACGAGAAAAGTACATTCTAAGTAGAATCCCTGCCACAGAGGCAATAGTCTGTAAATTGATTACAACACAGAATAGATGAAAATATTAGGCTAGTACAGGCACACAACACATGTGGATGAAGCTACACATCAGGCTGTTTCACAGTGGAATGTGATCAGCAATACATGCAGAGAACTGTACAATGCTTATGGTGAAGGGAAGCCTCTAACTCTCTAAGCCCCTAAACGCTTAGTAAGTGAATATCTGAAACCTTGTTTTCTAAGAGTTTGGGTATAATATTTAGGTACCAAGGAACTGAAGGATAACCTAAGAAGTGAAGACAGATACTTCAGCTTACAGAGCTTGGATCTAGATCACAGAAGTAAGGAGACATTCAAAGGAATAAATTTATTTGCAAGTCAGGTCTGAGATTTAGGAAATACACAGACTAATTAAGAATCTACTAGATCTCTGTATTTCATACTTAAAGATTGGATTTCTTACGTATCATTTTCAGTGATTTCACAACTCTGTAGCAGCAATAAAGAGTCAAAATGCCCATCAGTAAGATGAGAATGATGCCAGAAGTAAAGCCTGCCTGTTAAGAGAGAGAAATAATTTATTAGGAACACTACAGAAAAATCAAGAGCAAGCCATGTTGCCAAAAACATTTTTATAACACATGTTTTTCATAGTTCACCTGTTTTATTCCCCATGGGATACTTAATATAGATGTACCCATCATCGTATTCCATATCATAAATCTGTGAATAAAAAAGAGATAGTGAATAATTTAAGCAGCACTCTTATTTAGTACTGTCCTTTCAGCCACAGCTGTTATACATTGTTTATTTTCTGCCCAATATATGGCAAGGTGCTTAACATACATGGTCACTATACTGGAGTTTTTACCAGAGGCATCTGTGCAACTGTCAACTTTAAAAGCAGTTCCTAATGGACTGTACACGTAGATTTCATCAGGAGCTGGAAGTACATGATCTGGAGCAATCTAACAAACAGATAAAAACACAAGATTTATTAGTAACAACAAAGTAACTATTGTCCCAAATACAGCAGGGCATCTGTGGTATATCACTTTTTTTTTTCCCCATGAAAATTGCATTTAAAAAAAAAAAAAAAAGTTGGACTGCATTAATTTTCTCCCTGTGGAAAAAAAGAGAAGTTGATAGGATTTTTAGCTAGGTAGCAGAAAAACAGATCTTTCTTCTGCAAAATGGCTGTAACATACTATGCACAGATCATGCTAGTTCAATCATTGCAGCTGACCACTGCTAATGATAACCATCTTATAGATGGGAGAAATATCTAGGTAGCCTGGACTACCGTTAGAAAATTCAAGCTGTTTATATATTTTCTTTGCATGGTAAAGCGTTGCACAAGAAGTCAATCACAACTTGTGATAACCCAAGACCTTGCTGAGGAACTCATCTACAAGATATTTACCTGAAAGTAAGCTGCGAGCAACTTCCTCTACCTTTATTTGCGCTTCTTTTATAAACTAGGCTTCCCCTAGGCTTGGGGAAGACCCAACATGCCAGAGACCACTTGGTTAATCTGGCCCTCTCTTTGCCTTACCAATGCCCTGTCTGCAGGAGATGTCAGCCTCCTATAGTAATGAATCCGTTTATTCATTGCTGAAGCTTCATCAGTGACTTTTTGCACGTCATCATTCACACTGACTATGTTTGTAGGCTCCACATGAAATGGTCTAAAGGAGGGGAAAAAAAGAAAAAAAAAAGAAAACCCATAAAACTCTAGACTACAAGAGCTAATACACAACTCAGAGAACAGCTAAGCATCACTCATGATTCTGTCTTTCACTGACACAAAGCAAATGCAAAAATACTAGGTGTCATGAGGGAAGCTGGCATCCATAGGTGAACCACCCGCATTAAAATGTCCTCTTGCCCAGATTCTGAGAGGCAACCAAACAACAAAATTCAGACCTAACATTCAGTCTATTAGTTTTCAACAATGAGTCACACTAGAACTACACCTTTATAAGCTTAGCCAAACTCACGAGTGCTTAAACCTGTGTTGCCAGAAGTTGTGGTGAGGAATAGGTAGAAATAGAAAGCATGAGAATGCAGAAGCAGAAAGAAGACAAAGAGGAATGAGCAGCTGTAATGAGGAATACCTATGAAAAAGCTAGGAGCTACTAATACAGCCATAAATACTGTATGAAATTGTGTTTAATGGGAAAGGACCAGGCCCAAATAAGTCCCTGAGCTCAAATGATTTTTAAGACAAGGCAACTGGGAATGGAATTTGTTACAGAACAACAGAACTGCTTCATGATTTCTCTTTAATTAATCATGGAAAACAGGACTGTCAACAACATAAGTCCTACATCTGTCATGCAGAGATGAATACGGGTGCTCTCTTTTCCCAGATGAGTTAAG
Source organism: Urocolius indicus (assembly GCA_013401255.1). Classification (NCBI taxonomy): domain Eukaryota; kingdom Metazoa; phylum Chordata; class Aves; order Coliiformes; family Coliidae; genus Urocolius; species Urocolius indicus. Next base: position 55,083 of record WBNH01007873.1, on the reverse strand, counting down.
CTACAGGCACAGTCACAGCCACTAAAAAAGAAAGCAACCACACCGCACCAACCTTACTTTCTCCACACTCATGTAGGCATAGAGCAAGCAGAGTAAGAGCTGCTCCTAAAGTTAAAACACATCACAGATCTAGTTGCATGCAAGGGATGCTGCCAGAGACACAGAGCCAAAACAAGATATTGTGGAGAGTTTTTAAAAAATCAAATATAATTTACCTATATACAGGCATATTATGCTATTGCCTTAATCCAACATCCAGTCCTGGCACTGACAGGCTAATTTCTCAAACAAGAGGGGGGTTATTGATGAACTGTAAGCCTTGATACAGGACTTAAGAGGTTTGGTGGTTTTTTTTCCATTTATAAGTGCTTTAAGTTTCTAAAGCAACCTCAACAGCCTTCTCATCTTCTCCCACGTTGATGTTTAGATCACTCAGAAACAAGAAACACCCCAAAACCAGAACCAACTAAGTATAGGTCACAACAAGTTTCAGACTACTGAGCAGAAATTAGGTCAGCTGTAAGTCCATGCCATTTTTCCTCTAACTGACCAAAGCCTATTTGAATTGATTGTTTTTCAATACCCATGTCTGTCTCAGACTACAAAGCAGTTTGGTCAACCCCTCTGGCCCCAGATTTCAATACTGTGACAAAGGTCCCATTCTCTTTCTAGGTGAATCATTAAACATTTGTACCTTTTATCTGGAAGGCAGAAAAGGAATACAGCTCTTAAAATAGTTGTTCTCTCTTTGGAAGGGAGAAAGATAGGTCCTCATTCTTGCGTGCTTAAGGAGACAAGTAGGTAACACTATGGAATTAATAAAATCTGACAGACAAAAGTGGAAAACATAAAAATAACTTCTTTCTCCACAAGTTCATTCTTTCACTTTAGACTTCATTAATTCTTACGTCTTCCTTCATCACAGAAAAAATGGCTTAGATTTCCTAAGCTTTATCCCACTTAAAGTGAATACACTTTCAATTTTCAAAACATTCTCAATTAATTCTTTTCTTTTTCCATGTCCATAACATGAAGAGGAAAGCCTCTGTTTTGTATGTGGACTTCTGTGGCATTCTTATAAACAATTAAGAGATACTACAATTAAACAGGAGTAAATTTTAAGCAGTAGTTTTATTATTCAAGTTAGAGGCACACAGGGCTAATTAATTCCATAGGTATGTAACATACTGAAATACTCACAGATTGTCAGCTCTAAAGGACTTCATTTGTAGCTCAAAATGTATTGGGCTGATATAATTACTGGACACTGCTAAAAAATACTTAATTGAGAGACCTGTAAAATAAGGACTCCTCACTACCAGTCAGCTCTGTGCCATTTTCTTTCTGGATCACTGACACACACTATCTATATAACATGAAAATATATGCTTTGCTAATTATTTGGTAACTGCATAGCGTGAAAAGCTCTACAAGAACTACCTCTTTCCTCATCTCCAGTTGATATTAATAATACATCCCCACAAACTTCCATTGCTACTGTGGAAAAATTACACTGAGACAAAGTCTACACTCTGCCTTAAAGCTAGCCAATCTGCAGCAAAGATTTATTTCAAAACAGTGTTCAACAACTGCTGACATGGATATCTTGCAGACTGGAGAACAGTGGGAGATTATTTTTTTAAGCAATTTAAGCTACAAATTATTTTAAAATTCAAGTAACAGAAAACATGAATACAACACACTATTTTATGGAGATATGGAGAAAGCATTGCTGTTAGTCAACAACCAAATACGAAGACAAAATTTCACATGTAGCAAAACCAAATCTGTCTGTAGATAAGAAAGTCTGTAGTAGGAAAGTCTTCAGATATTTCATTTTCTTCAGTATTATGAACAGAGCCTGGGCTGAACAAGCAATTTACGGCCCAGCACAAAACAGAATGGTACGATCAAGAATCCCATGTATGAGTGAGGGGAAAAAAAACGCTGAAACAACCCCAAAGAAAGTCAACATATTTATTGCTGCCACTTCCTGCCTGGAGGACAGCATGTTTAATGCTGCAAGCACTTGGGCTACTTGGTAAGACATCTATTGAGAAATCAAGTGATCTAAAGCTGAACTAACTTTTCTTTCTCTCAAGAGTACTACTGCACCTCTAGTCTTACTGAGCAAGTAACTATGCCAAAATATACTGTCCACCCATCAGTTTAATGGTTGTTAAAGGTCTCTTCCAAAAGATCAATCTGACTTGGAAGCCATGCAAGCAGGCTGGGATGCAACCTACTTTCCTGATTTCCACAAAGAAAGGGCAGCCGCCTCTCAGATGAAGGTCATTTGCCAACCTTCCATTACAGCTGGACCAAAGACTGTTTGTAGGGCATACTCAGACAGAAGTCACTCTGAAAAACTCAAAGAAGTTCTGAAAGAGTGGGACTTTCAAAGCCCAAAGCAGGTAGGGCATAATCTGGGATGTATTTGGGAAAACACTCATTAGGGACCTTAAGTCTAGCAGATAAGCACTCTGTATACGCAAACATTAGCAGCTGCAACAAGATTCCTACAAAACTTTCTGCTTTATTCAGGCAACCATATTACAGCTCTCACATGGCAAAATACTTATGAAAATTATGTGGAACAATGTGATCTGGGGTTACATGACTGGAGGGTGTAATTAATGCAACACAGTGCAGACTGTTTCCATGCATTGAAATACAATGTCCAATAAATTTATTACATTCACGCTAAAAACTAGTTACAATATTATAATAGCTAGTCTGAAAAATAATGCTCTTTTTTTCAGGGAAAACACAGCAGTAAAACAGCTGTTTTCCACAGCACAATAAGTATAGACAAGATGCAGAATCTCGTGCAGGAGGTCCACATCTCCCATACACTACACCCCACACATGTATGTCAGAAAACCTGCTGTTACACTCATCTGCTAGTTATTTCTCACTTACATAAAGGGATAGTGAATAAGAATTCTAGTGCTGGCCCAGGAAAAGAGAGTTTCTGTCTAAACTTCTTACACTATGCCCTTTGGAAGACAAACTTGTTCCAGATAATTCCACAACTGATTTGATCTTTACTTTCTAAGCTGTCTGAATTTAATAACTGTAAACACCATGCTTGCAGTTTATCTTATAAGATCTGTATTCTCTTAGCAATACATATCACTTAAACTGTTTCCACATTCATATCACCACTGTTATTCCAATGACTGCAGCATGCTCCCACAAGTGTCTTAAAATGCAGGATGCAGAATTAAAATAACCTTTCAGAGCACAATACTGTACCACCTTTGCTGCTCACAGGATAACACCTTTTAACAACTAAAGAATCACAAGGTTTACCATATCACATGCACCTTTCCCTTTCCAATGTCAAAGGCAAAGCTATTTTAGTCTTCTCTTAGAAAGAAGTACTAAAGTTCTTAATTAAGAAGGTTCTAATTCTTCTCAGTTCAGTAGTAGTAACATTAGGAATTATCAAAAACCTTAGTGACACAGAAAAAGGGGAAGAAGGGATTGAAAAGACCACACCTGGATGGAGCAGTGACAGCATAATGAATGCAGAAAGGTCAGCTTTGCACAGGTTAGTCCCGACCATTATCTACCTCTTTGCAAGTTAAAAGAACCTTGAAAATAAAAGGGAACCAAACATGTTTGCATGATAAAGGCTTTCCTGATTGCCATCTACAGACACTGTTTAATTTATAACTGTTTAATTTCACTGTTTAAGGAACTACGTGCTGTAAAGAACTTCAAAAAGAATTTTAAAAATGGATGAAGGCTTGCTTGAACTCCCTTTAGCAGGGAGCACTATCAAGTTTTTTCATATGCAAAACAACAAACACAAAACATTGTTTGTTTCTTTGAAGGTTCAAGTTTTCCTGAAGACAACTGCAGTACCTGTTGACAATAAATGGATTTAAAGTTAAGTCAGAATAAAAAATACCCCTCAATTTCTTGCACACAACAGTCATCAATAAGCCATTGCAACACTGGCATCCTAATTTTTAGAGAGACTTATGAAATAGGCAAAATACACCTAATAGGATGTAATTTGTGTCATTGTGAAAAGCAACTGTAACCTTTTTTAAAAGATTTTAAGTGGCTTTATGTTGCCCCAAATTAGCAAAAGATTACAAGACGAAATACTTCACAACTCTAAAAAACAATTAGCTTATTGTTCTTATGTAAACATTGACGAGCACACCTTTCAAAAATCCCAAATCCTGCAAACTATTAAGAAAACCAAATAACTAGGTAAACACCTTCAAATCTCAAACGAAATAACAGAATAGCACTTCGAAAGACAAAGAGTGATTTTAAGCAAATCACACAAAGTGCTTCAAGAGCTATCCCAATCAAAGCAAAATTAGCACTCAACGATGTCTTATCAGGTTTCTGAATAGAAAGCTAAAAAAGGACCAAATTAAGTAGAGCAAATCAGGTACTACTGCACTTGCATTGTCTTATACTTTTATGCATGATAAGCCACTCTCCCTAGAGCTGCTACTCCCTAAACTTCTAACAAAGAAGTCCTTCCATGGCTCATTGCTCTCGTTATGAGTGACACAGGCCCTGATGGTCTGCTCCTCCTCATCCCTTCTAAAGACTGCGGTAGCTGCCTCTTCTAATACAATCAGATGGAGTTCAATCTTGTTTGGCTCCCTATGACTTCCAGGCCTTCTTGATATCATGCTCTCCATCTTTGTACCTTTGCATGCTCAGATGGCAAAGAACTAGGTTGTATAGAAATGGGAGAATTAATGGAATCAAGAGAGGAACAATAAGGATGATGTAGACAGACCTGCAAAACTGGAGATCACAGAAGTGGTTAACACAATCCAAAAACATGCTTCTGCTTTTGAGAAGGGAAACAAATGCCAAATGCCATGACCTTTCATGTGTCTTCAAACTTAAGAAATCATGAGAATAAGCTCCACACAATGAGGAAACAACACCTAAACTCACTTGTGAAAAATGGATCTTGACATTTTGATATATCATAAAGGTGTAAATTTCTCTCATCACCACACTACCTGAAACTTATTGCTTCTCAAACAGAATACACATTTCCTCTGATACAAGGAGTTCCCAGAAGCCATATAAATGAGCAGTCTTCTTATGATGCAAGAGGCTTAGACACTCCTCAGAAAAATAAAGCAACAATTCATTTTGGACATTGCCTTTTCCCATCAGAAAATATCCTACGATTTCTTAACCTTTATAAACACAATTCAGTATAGTCCAACACCTGTGCTCTGTGTCTTGCCCATGGGTCATGCAGACCCTTATCCTCATTCTCTTGCTCAAAGAGAAAAGAGAGATAGTTCAGCCGCCGGCAAACGTGTTCTCATGGCTTTTCAAAGCTTCAGGCCGAGACAGCAGCAAAGATTTGTGTATACAACAGTGCCACCTTCAGTTCCTCCAGGAAAAAGTGCTCTACTGAAATACGATGCGGGATGCAAAGGGGAAAATTAAAAAATAGCCATAAACAGGGTCCAAGAGGTAGCACTGAGCTATTTCTTCGTCTAAAAAAGCAGAGCTGGTGTCTCTAGCTAGCATCATAAAGGCAACTCTCACTCAGTTTTGGTGCCAGGACCAGCTCAGAGAAAACTCTTGACAGCAGAGGATGTCTCCTCCTTTGGAGAACTGAGCTGTTAAACAAACAAAACCCACTTAGCTAGATATGCATTATTTTCATGCACATGGCAAAAAGACTGGACTGCCAAATTTTTCATATTTGCTCGATTTCGAAAGTCACTACACTTTTTTCTTAAAGGCATAAGTAAAGGTCAACTTCCTCAAGTAAAGGACAATTCCCTCAGTACTAACAAATAATTTATTTTTCCAGTATCACCTGCAGAATGCATACGAAGCTATTCACATGTACTGACAGCCATTTATCTACACCATCTGGAAAGTCTTCTTGCATAGCAGTCTCACCATTTCAGTTTGTTGTGCTAAATAAAAATCATCACGCTTCACTATACACATGATAGTTTTTGAAGAGCGCTTAAAAAGCCACATGCCAAGTTCTTATTCGAGCATTCTCTCTGAAGTGATGTCAACAGAAAAGTCTTATCCCTATAAACAAAGAACAACAGCAACATCTGTTTACCTGGTGCTTGGAAATAATATCATATAGAGACAAAGCAGGAACTGTTTGTACTCAGATTCTGGTTTCCAAATGTTAGTCTTCTGTCTTTGTAGGATTCTGTTGCCAAAAGGAAAGATTAAACAACTCAACCTCTCCCATACCTTTTGCATTTAAAGTCTTCTGGATTAAACTGTATATTCATGATTCCATAATTGCTTTCGTCACCTCCCACAGGAACAATGAGAGGCTTGGTATCATCTTCCATATTTGATGAATGTGCGGCCTCTTTCTTCTAGATTCTGTAAGTTATTCTGACCAAAAAAGAAAAAAAAAGAGACAACTGCCGTTAATTTAAACTATGTCCTTGCTACAAATTTAACACTGGCAGAGTTCCACAGCTTTAGAAGCTCCTGAGGGAAAAAGCAGCAGAAAATCCCTTCAACTTGCAACTTGAGAATTCTCACTTCGTAATACAAAGATCACATTAAATACGATGGGGACACTATTTTTGCAACACACTAACCATGTACAGTTGTGCTCCAAATCCCTTTCAGCACTGCAGCAGGTAATAGAAATAAGAAGAATACAATGAATGCTGTTGCTTCATCATTGAGACTAAAACGGGGTTGTAAGAAGTGAGGCTCAGAATCTTAAGTTCCTTTGAGCTACAATACCTACGAATCAAGTCTACCATGTGCAAATTAAGTGCATGTATACGTAGGTCTGGTCTTCCCGCTTTCAAAGCATGAGAATCCTTCTCTTACTGCTCCACTGTAAAACAAGTTATTAAAAAAATACATATTTCCAATTTTTAATAGTACAACTGAGAATAATTTATAAGTTATTAGAGACTATTGTTTCAGTAAGTTATTTCCAACTTTGCAGCAGACATACATGCAGTTTTACAGTGCATTTCCCAGAAAAGAAAATCAGATTACTGCAGTCTGGCATGTCCAGGCTCTTTGAATTCAAGGCTATGAATGTTTTAATAATGCATTACTAATAATGCATTCAGAGTGCTCATGGCCAAACAGTAGGGAGAGTACTGCTTTTAAGCTAATGGAATTCTACTTAGACTGATTTACAGTCCTCACATGGGAGTTGCTGTGGTCTTGTGTGCAGCTGAAAAATCAAAATGGTTTTAACAGCTCTCATCCCTGCTACCTGCTAAAGAATTCCTCCATTAAAGAGAAATGGCAGAAGTATCTGCTATTTCAGGGGAGTGTTTCCTGAAATTTTAGAATGCTAAGAGAGGAGGGAAGACATAGGCACTCAATATGAGTGATCAATGAGCTTCGTTTATTAATTGTGCTTACCCAATATTTATACTCTAGTTAATTAACTCCTACATAGTGCAAAGCTGAGCTCCTAATAGGTGCATGTACAAAGGATCAGTCCCTCCCGCTCTTCCCATACCTTTCTCACTGCAAAAACAACCTGTTACTGTATAATTGCAGCAGACAAAGATAGTGTGGCCTTGCCTCCCCAGCAGCTACACCAGCTGTGTGCGATGATTAACACATTCCTCCTTGGTCAGCTGCAAAACATCTAGGTGCTTTTTCTCATGCAACCATTTTCCCACAGAAAGACATATGGGAACCAGAGCTCATGCAAGATAAAGGACAGAAATAGGTATTTGAAACTTGGGGTGGCAATGAAGAAGACAGAATGAGACGTGCACCATCCTTCTGCATTCTCACTGAAATACACTGTAAAGGCCAATTCTCAGAAATCAAGTCAACCTAAGTTAAGCACTGACATGGTTCTGCCTTTCCTAGCTGCATGTTGCCAATCCTGATACATTAGCTCATTCTAGTAATGCCTTGGAGGTAGAGGGACTGAAGGAAAGGATGAAAAAAGCAGAGAAGTCAGCAATTTTCAACCCTATCGCTCTCTAGGATTCAAACAATTGCTAAAGGAGGAGTGATAAAAAAGTGAAGGTACTTGTGATGGAGTCTGTAAAAGCACTAAGAGTGGTTTGACCTGCTGAGGAAGTGCATTTTAGATGACAGGCACTCGCCTGCTCTCCCTTTCTGTCCCCATCCCCAGAGTGCTGAAGTCCAGGTACGGCTTCCTGCTCCCAAAGGGAGAGGGGCACTACAGGCTTCAGTTCACACAAATGCTACAAGCACTGCTCCTGGCCTTGACAGCTCAGGGGTATTGGTGTGACCCCACATCCAACCAGGCTGGGAAGACTGATGCACGTGAAAATTAACCATTGCTTTAAATATAAATCAGTGTTGACCTTGGAGCTTGCTGTCTTGGCTACACACACACACTTCCGCAAAAGAAGGAATAGTGCATGGGTGAAGCCTCTCTGGCAGCGCTGCCAGCCTCGTCCTAGTTTCAACACTCATGACAAAGGAGTTGAAGGACGTTACTAAGTTTAAAGGCATGATTTTATGTTCATTTTAGCCCTTTGAGTGGATGTAATAAGCAATCATTGATAACAATCCAGGCAGTCTTAAGAGCCTTATTTGAACTCCTTGATAGCAACCTCTTTCTCTTGCACTTCATTTTTGTTGTCACACTCTAAAGTCTTTTTCCTTCCCTCTTTCCAGAGCTTTTCCAAGACGGGGATTCTCTTACCTACCATAACTGAATGCTTCCTGTCTCTGCCACTCTAGTCCTACAAACCATAAAATCAGATTCTTTATCCTGATGTCCTCCTCTTCCACATCATTGCTGTCGGTCCTTTGGTCTGAACTGTATCTCACATGCTGTCATCCTCAGCTCCTCTGATAATGTTCAGATTATGAATTTCTCCTCCTCATTTCCTCTCAATTGTCTGTCTCCTACCAAAGTCGTGCTTACAAAGAGATTTCTTAGTTCACAGCCATACTTTTGTTTCTTTTCACACGGCACTCTGTTCCTTTTCAAACCCTATTCATAGTTCTCCTCTTTTGAATTTCTTTCCCATTGATTGCCCTTAGTAAGTGTAGGTCATCTCGTAACTCCCTACTGATTACCTACACCGTTCCACTGTTAAATTCACCCACACAAAGGTACATGAACTTCCTCCAGCAGCTAAACACTTCACGAACAAAATCACAGGCCTCAGAGATTTCACACATTGCTACGGATAGCCACCTACTCCTCTGCCCTTCCCATTACAAACCACTTTTTGCATGTCTCTGACCACACCTGAAGACAGCAGCCTTCAGGGACTTTCGTGTTTTGCTTTTAATTATCATCTCTAAAGTCTACAGCCTCTTTCTAGGACCTCACCAGCAGTCTCAGGCAGAAGACTGGTAAGACTGGTGCTATTACATTCTTTTATTCCATTCCTCTCTAGTTTTCACCTTAACATCCTACATGCTGTCAACAGATACACTCAGTGCTCAAAAACTGATCCTTCACTCAATCTCCATTTTGCAATTCTGAGCTGATTTAAGCTCAGAATCCCAAATACTCACAAGCGGTTTTAGCCAGAATTTTCCAGGAGTCTCCGGTACTGAGATCCCTTCCTTCTGAGGCCCTGGTTTATGGTACAGATTAAGCAGCCATCAAATTAAAATTTGAAGTACTGCTTTGAACATATCCCTGCCTTAAACTCTGTTGTAAACAACGTATTTGTGCTTTACAATTCAACACATGCAAACAACACTGATCACAAGTTTGATTTGCTCTGCACTACGGTTATAAATAAAGAACCCAGAACTGCTATTTTAGATTATTCCATAAAGAAAAAAAATCCTTCCAAAACACAGCAAACACTGTTTGGCTTGACAGCATGGTTTGGGGCTGATGGAGTTGCTCCTTACTGACTCTTTGGGGTCTACTTAAAAGCTGGACCGGTGAAGACAAGTTTTGGGGGTTTTTTTTAAGTGTTTATTATTGAGAACAGATAGGTGAAGCTTATGACAAGAAAACTGATTACTTTACCAATAGATGCAGCTATCACATATGTAAAGGCTACAGCTGGACTCAGTATAATTTTAGAGACAACTGTAAGCAGGAGAGGAAAATTACTAAAAATGAACACGATGAACCTCTCTGTTATCTAGTTTCCACCCCTACTGGCTGGACTGCACTCTCAGTAAACATTTTCAACACGTGGGATGGAGCCAGTTCTTCTATCTCAATTTACTGCCTGACAGTTTTCAGTACAATAATCTCTTCTCGATCACATAATTTCCCTGTGTCCTAGTTATCTAAAGACTCTTTTGTACTTGGTATCTGATTTATGTTCACCATTAGACATTCTAGAGTTTTCTTCTAAAAACCTGTGATATGACATGCAGTTTTCTCTGTATGGTCTTAAAAGCCTATAATCAGGACTGGGATGTCAAAACACAAAGCATTCTTGTAAAAAATCAAAGTTAGATCGATAAACCTTGTTCCATTTGTCTATTTTATGCCACATTGTGGTTGTAGCTTCAACAAGGCCACTACTGCATTCAAAGAATTATTATGGATCTCTGGGAATTAACATATGTCTGCTTGGAAATTGAGAAGGCTGTTTCAAGGACACTCAACTCAGTTGTCAAACTGGATTTTCCTGCACGTGGGAGGCTCCTGCTAGCTGTAGTGTACCTGGAGTTGGTGATAGTACTTTCTCTTCAGCAGTGCTACTTAACTGCTTCAGCAGTTAAAAGCATTGCTGTTCCTTGTTGCTCACTCTCAGTCTTTTGTCTCTTTATTTATGGTGGCACAGCTATTTGTCCTCTTTCTTGTCTTGGTGGAATAAACAGGAGTGGGGAATGGATCTGGGTAAAAAAATAATCTTAAGAGGAAGATAATGGTTTTGGCTTTGGTTCATGGTTAGGTAGGTTGTAGTTCTGCAGAGCCAGCAGTTTCAGTTTTCAGTTGAAGAGACATAGGGTATGGTTTGTGGAAAAAGGAAGGCAGGGACCATGTACCTCTGAAAGTTACATTCCCTGTTTTCTTGCTTCTGGTTAGAACCTACTGCATGTTACGCTGCAAATGAAAGGGCCTTTACAATGTGCAGCACTGGATACTAAACATCTGAAAACAACAAACTAACTCAAACCGAGTGTTCAAACTTAGTGTTTTGGGTTTTTTTTCTGTGCTTTATTCCTTAGAATAAGGATAATGACAATATTTGCCTTAGCTCAGACACACTGTAAATAGAAATCAATGTTTATGTAAAACTTTGCTGTAATTGGTACCAAGCAGTGCAAAAAAACATCCAAGAGGATCAGTCAGTGTCTGCTGAGCAGCAAAGAAGTCTCAAAGAAGAGTGAACTGTACCACTTTGTTGCTCTAAGAAAACATTCCCTATTCTGAGAACTGTCCCACTTGAGAAAAATAATGACCTGATAACTAAGTATTTCTAATTGATATGTGCATAATTGATATATATCCAGATGACTAAGATTGCCTAGGCAATTTTAGTTTTGATTAAACTTAGCAACGTTTAATACTGCAGCCTTTGAATACTTCAACTTTGCAACCTCTGTCCCTCCAAATACAGATTTGTGTGTTTAATTATCTGGGTACAGCTACTGGGTTTGTGTTGTAACATATTTGATAATGAATGAAGCATTTTCTCCTCAACATATTGCATCCCATACTCTTCTCCCTCCTGTCTCTTCAGGTCCTCTGCCATTTGCTTATGACCATTCTGCTCTTCTGTAAATTTTCTTTTGTCACCTGCAGGAGCCTGTTTTCTGCCCTCTGTCACAAGCATCGTATCTCTTCTACTAGTGACAGCAGAGATAAAGGTTAATGTTACCTGTATTCTCCCACAACTAAAATCTTATTGATAAGAAAAGAACAAAGGAAGAAATTTCACATTTTCCTCTGTATCACGCTGTATTGCTGCTGAGAGGAAAAGGCTGTAAGACTGTTTTCTCTGCACCCCTGTTGTGCTTCCTTTCCAACTCAGTTTTGCGGAGAAGTGTTTGGTTTTGCTTGTGAAACTCCTCCAGGTATCTGCTACCCATAAGAAAGTCCATGTTAAGTACTGTTGAAAATGTTTCCCTGAGCTTTCATGGCTCTACCTGGCATAGTTATTCAGATAAAAAGGTAGATTTTCCACAACAGCTATTATAATGGGAATATATTCTTTCAATACCTTTGTAGTAACAAAATCCTGACGAATTTGGAGCAACAATGACACTAGCATCTTTTAAGAACTGTTGTACATGGGGTACATGGCCTTAAAGTGTGCTTGGTTCTGTGTTCACTTATGAAGAAATGACTACATCTAGGAGGAAAATTTTAAATGCTCTTCCAGATACTAAAAAAAAAAATCTGCCCAAGCATGCTAAAATAAGTTTGGGATTCTCTTCTGGGTAAGGGCTTAAAACAGCCATTACACTTTCCAGTCATACACTATCAACACAGTCCTAACCATCATTAATATCTGATCATATTCAAACACCTCCAAGGTGTTTGTCAAGGTACCTTTCAACGGTCAAAAGCCTGCAAAGACTTTGAATCCTCTTGTCCCTTTCCAGCATATAGTTTCACTGATTGCCGGTGGTGAAGCTGACTTAGTATGACCTCTTGCCCTACCTAATGATTCTCCTACAATCGCCTGAGGCACAATGTCAAAAGGGCAGCAAATGGGATGAAGCAGATGAAAAGTTATCCAGGTTTGCTGCTGCCGGTCATAAAACCTTGAAGCAACACCTAGGGGCCTGCTCTAGGCTACACCTCACGTGACTTGCAGATGGTAATCTAAACAAGGCTAGACCTTCTATTAATCCTCACTGGCTTGCTCCCATGAGTTCCTGCTTTTACTGCCTTCAGGTTCTCTCTCTCCTGCCTACAAAGTCTGAAAAGCTTCAAGGAGTAAAGTCAAGGACCCGGAGCGATTTAGAAATTATTATTGGAGCTTGGTGGGTGTGCTGTGACCTAGTCTTCTTTATACTGGATGACAAAACCAGATGATCGCTTGCTTGCACTGTGACCCTAACAAATGGTAGCGCTTGGCTCAGCTACAGACATGCATGTCAACACTTTAAAATGAGACACCCCTCTTGACAAAACATTCCAAGTTACAGCCCAGGCCATACAGGAGGGTGGTCAAACAGGTTTAATCCACTGCATGGACAAAACTGTGTTCAGTTAGTCAGACATCCTAGTCACTAGCACAGAATGCATTTAGGTGGTCTCTGGGACTACTCTTTATCAGAGACTCTTCCACAGAAGGCAGAGGGGCAGACAGGGACACTACCACCACTGCCTCTGCCCTGTGATCACGGTGACCAATGCAGTTAGACATGGTGCTAGAAAAACAGCAGCTGGAGCCCTGAGAGCTGTTTATGCTCCACAGTACTAGAGCTAAAGTTGCTGCACAGAGGTTAAGAGTGGGTCTGTAACGCCCACTGCAGGAGACCCTGTGGACCAGACATCAAGTCACACATCCTAAAATCTTAATCCCCTATAACTTGCTAGTTTTCAACCTGTTTAATTAGGACTGCAGTCTTAAACTATTTTGGTTGGATTTCTGCCACCAAAAGCTGTTTGTGTGTTTATGTGCACCAGTAGTTTCTTTTGAGACTTCTAGTAGTTCTTAAAAGGACAGCTCCCAGTCAATTAGGTTACATACGTGAAACCATGACAATTTCAGCTGTGGACACATTTTGTTTCATTTCTTATCCGAAGTCACAACTCCTAAAACCCCACTGCATATTTGTAGCTTAAATACAAGTATCTAGTAACAGAAGCATTTAGCTCAAGCAAGGAAAATGAGCTTTTCATGTATTACTCTTAAAATGTTGTGCAGGTGAACGAATCAATAAAGCTCAAGGCATAAATCTCAAGTAAACTAGGAGCCATGCTGTTACCAATTGTGAGAAGCAAGCAGGTTCTACAGTGAAAGACCAGAATTTCAAAGCAGGACAGTGGAGTTCCTTGGTTCCTCTTTTGGGGCAGCAAGTCCTTCATCAGAAGGGACTGAAGAATAAGATATTGGTTCCCAAGATTAGTAGCGTTCATTCAGAACGCCTTAAAACTGGGTTGGCTTGCCACCAGATAGCTTGTCCATACTCTGGGCACAACTGTATTTGTTGAAGATAACTAAAACTGCATAAGCAATGTAAGTCAGTCACTTTTCAGTGCACCCCAGACTGAACCAGTGGGTATGGAGCCGCTGCAGATCACAAATCTACGCACAGAAATGAAACATATATTCGATCGGTCGCCAACAGATGACGCATCTATGACTTGCATGCGGATGGGAGGGCGGCAGATCGTAAACAAATACTTGCAGGAACATGAACCGACGACCAGCTTCAGCCTCGAGTCACACGGGGCGCCGCCGCTCAGTCCCTGCGGCCCGCGACGCCTCCCCGCGCAGAGCCGGCGCCCCCGGCGGCAGGCAGGGCGCAGCGGGGCGGCCACGCCGCGGGAAGCAGAGCCTCAGCCGGCCCGCTGCCCCGCTGCGGGGGCCGAGCAAGCGGGCGGCGCTCCGGACAGAGCGGGGAGGCAGCGCCCGCCGCCGCCCCGCGGCGCGCCCCTGGCGGCCCTCTCTCCCACCCTGCGCCCCGGCCGGGCCCCAAGGCGCTGCCGGCCAGCGCTGCACCGACACGCGCTCCGCCTCTACCTGCAGCGGCTGCTCCGCTCCGCCAGCCTCACGCTCCCGCGGCGGCAACAGGAAGCCCCCGCGCCGGGGCCGCGAGAGGAGGGAGTGCGTCGGCGGCCCCCGNGCCAAGGCGAAACGCTGGTTGTAGCTGCGAGCACACCAGTGCCAGGTCTGGTGGTTGCCGGCGGCGTTCTTGGCGCTCCCGCCTCTCCCCGCTTTACGTAAACGAGGTCTGTGGGCAGCGGGGCGCCGCGCGGCGCTCGTGAGGCGCCGGTGTCGCAAGCACGCTCAGCCCGTGCCAGGCACAAGTTCTCACAGGAGGTCGTTGCAGTGTGGACAGCCTTTGCCAAACAGTCACGAAGAAGAGGTTGGCATCTGCTGGCCGCGGTTGGTCAGGCGCCTCCATGCTTTTCCAGTGTGCGTATTGACAAAATGTAGACACGGTCCTCGCCAAAACAAACGGTTCTGGTCTTCGTGTGACTGACTGGCTGAGCATGTTCTCTGGGGAATGGTGTGTCCTGAGTTTACTGACCAGCTCAAAGCAAGGGACACGTAAGCAGATTAGACGTTAGAGATAATCAGCCAGCCAATGCATTTTAGAAAGTCACTGTTTTTAATCCTAGGGCGTTGTTTTCTTCTTGGTCCTAGTTAAATTAAAATGGGAACGTGCCCTTTTTATTGCTGAAACACTTGTTACAAGTCACATTCTAGGGGTATTTATAGCTCATGCTTGGGAAAACTGCTGAATTGCATGTAAGGAAGACTGCAGAGACAGCATCCCTTGCATGAAAAACATGACAAATCATGCTATACACAAACCCCAGAGGGTGCTTTTTGTTCAAGTGCAGCCCAAACCAAGTTCTGTGGCTAGCTGTTCCTGCTGAAAACTCTGTAATTGAATTTCAGACTGTGAGAGGAAACAAGGCAGCAGACAGCTAACACCACCTGTGAGCCTGAAATCCGTCTGCACACGAGCTCACTCAGACCAAAACTTTTACCTCAATTTCACTGTCTTTTGACTATGAGCCACTCTTAGAATCCACGAGTACAATATAGCTCTTCAACACTTGAAGATGTTGGCTGCAGAGTCAGAAAGTCTATCTATCTGCTACTACATGAACTGGAAATACAGTGCTAACACCACATGCTGGTGCTATGAAAGTGGATGAAACTAAAACCCACAAAAGCAGAAATGTGCTTGGTATTTTTCAGTGTGCAACCATCTACTCTTACTCTTGCAGGTCTGTCCCCTGTGTCCTGTGCTATTGAAACACATAATTACTGCTACAGCAGATACGAACTCTTATTTCTTTGCATTCTAGGTCACTAACTCCAGTCCTTGAGTTACACCTAGGAAAAAGTAAGAAGCGCGACTGTGCCAAACAATGTAGAAATTCCTCCTGCTCCCTCATGGAAACTGCTGCCAACAGCTGACTCCACAAAAAGGTATTCAGTTACTGTCCTGCAGTATTTGTTTTGCGGTTTTCCACTGTGATACGACACGACCTTCTGGGCAAAGAGTATCCCTTCCTACATGCCTGGGCGTTGTCTGGAAAAATGGGAGCCTAAATTCATGTAGGACTTCTTGGTAAACCTGTGAGACAAAGAGGGTATTAATTTCCACCTCATGCTATCTTCTTGTGGTTTAGCCTTTAGGCATACTTTGCTCTGTACTCATAGGCTTAAGACAATTGTGAAGATGAATGTAATAAACACAAATTCAAAAATTGAGACATTACAGTGGATGAACAAATAACTTTCCTCATCACTGAAAAGAGAGGCATGGTCAAGTGGCTGACAAACTTACTGGGTTTTTCTTGTTGTTACAGATTACTTCAGATTTCTTTCTTAAACATACCAATCAAGGTGGCATTTGAGATGTTGAAACTGTGTTACATAAAATCTTTTTTTGGGGCAAAGATAAAGCACAGCACATACGTAAGTAATGCCAGGAATTTGTTTAGTTGTCATGGTTTGACACGACAGCCTTTTCTGGTAAGGGGAAAGGGGCTGTAAAGATGGCTCCTGTAAGAAGTTGCCCAAAACTCTCCCCAGCTCTGAGCCAGACCCACTGCTGGGGCTGAGCCAATTAGATGCCTCCACAATCACTTTTTAAGAAGCTGGAAGAGGAAGCATCTTCCTGTTTCTTTCTTCTTCTGTACCTTCTTCTTCTACAGCTGGTGGTGGTGCAAGGAGCAGGAAGAATGAGAGAAACAACCATGCGGACTCCAGAGTCAGTGATGAAAGAGGAGGTGTGCTGGAGCAGAGGCTCCTCTGCATTCTACAGAGAAGACTGGTGAAGCTCAGATTTGTTTGCATTTTGCTAAAGACCCCGCATCAGCGGCAGAGACTTATCTTGATAATGACCCCATATCAGGGGCAGTGACTCATTTTGCTAAGAACCCTGAGCCAGGCGCAGTGATTCTCTTCATTAAAACTATGGCCGTTGCAGGCCGTGTCCCATGGGAGGGACCCAATATTCACAGGAGCTGTAACTGTGGGCAGGAACCCACGCCAAAGAAGCTCATTAAAATTATGCCCAGAAGAGGCCTTGTCCCGTGTGAAGGACCCTGTATCGGCAGAAGCCACAACTGTTGGGAAGAACCCACACCAGAGAAGTTTGTTAAGGACTGTGTCCCGAGGGAGGGACCCTGTGTTTGAGCAGGGGAAGAATGCCAGGAGTCACCCTTATCTGAGAGGAGAGAAGCAGCAGAGCCCATCTGTGAGAGACTGACCACATTCTCCATTCCCTCCCCGCCCGAGCCACTGAGGGGGGAGGAGGTAGAGATATCGGGAGCAGTGCGCTGGACCGGGTAAGAAAGGAGGGATGGGGGAGGGAGAACTTCAAGTGCTGGTTGTAATTTTCTCATCATCCTATTCCCTTTTTGCTTCTGTTCTGTTTCTTGCAGATATCAGAATAAACTTTCCTACTTTCCTTTCTAAGTCGAGTACTGGAGTCTGTTTAGCCCAGAACCATAATTGGCAGTGAGCCCTCCCTGCCCTTGTCTCAATCCACAACAACCTTGCTTATCTTTTTACTCCCATTTCGCTGGGGCCTCTGCCATCCTAACGAGGGTGGGGGTGAATGGGGGCACCGAGCGAAAGACTGTCATGGTGCTGCTGTGCTAGCTGGGCCAAACCACGATGTTAGTGTAACTGATAGATCCTAAGAGTCTGATCATCACTAGTCCAGCTGTAATAGATACACATAAATAAGTATCTTTTTTCTACATGTGCTCACTTTCTACCCCTTTTCGTGGTATTATGTTTACCCTTCTATGTCAGCTGTGGGCCCTGAGGCTGATGGCTGTATTCATGGTGGGGTGATGAGAGGAAGGGATGTTAAAACAAGTTACCAGCATTTGGAGCCCTTCACTGGGAGGAATATACCAATTCTTCCTGACCCTGGGGAGGAGGTTACACTCACACTTGGAGTTATTTGTGTAAGTTTTTGTAATATACTTTTATATGTTTTTTTTTTCCCGGTGATCTGCAGCTGCATGCCATATTTGAATGTACTAAATAAGATTATTTGTGTTAGATACTACTTTGTTCTCTTTTGACGCTAGGTGGCTCTGCTTGAGTGGGGCTGATTAGAAAAAATGACCTCAAGGGTAGTGAACAAGTATCTTGTGCAACCTGTGTCCTGCCACCAGTTTACACCAAAATGTTAGCAGCATTAGGAAAACAAATACATTTTCCTGTGGGACTCAGGTCAGGCTCTGCAGTGCAGCTCTTGTATTAAGTGTTCTTGCAAGAGGGGGTGTCCTAGCTGGTAGGCACACCTGATGGATACAAAGTTTGGCTTTTTATTCCCTGTTCCTGTCTGTCAGGTCCCTCCCTTGTTTCCCCACTGGTTGGGTACTCCAAGGTGTACAACTTCCCCAGGATGCCTCCAATTCTTACACGCTGTTTTAGACCGCCTGCACCTCTGTTGGATTTATTAGTTCCTTCCTATGATAAGATTTTCGAAAGTACATCCTGATCATTGGCACATAATTGAGTTCCACTATTATTAATGTTAAGACTCTTTTCTTAGTCCCTGTCACATCTGCTTTCTACTGCAAAACATCAATATCCTACCCAAACAAGCTATATCTTACAAAAATAGCTACGTCCTTCAGACACAGTTATATCCCTCAGATACAGCCATATGCTGCCACCTGTATCCTGCCCCACAAACACAGCTACATTCCACAGACACAGCTTCATCCTGCCAACACAGCTACATCTCACACATACAGCCCTATACTGACAGCTATATCCTGTCCCACAAACAGCTACATTCTGCAAAAACAACAATGGCATCTTCCACACAAACAGAAAAGTTGTAGCTCCCTGAAGAATCTTCGGAGTTGAACAATTACATTTACCATGTCTTTTCTCGTCATTCATGAAATTTATTCAGAATTTCACGGTTTGGCTTCATCCGAAATAGTGGAAAGTAATTTTGATGCCGTAGATAGTGTCCTATGATGTGCAGAATCAAAGGAATAGAGAAAGAAAATAAAAACTCTGCAAGTTCACCTGCTAGTTAGAGGCAGTTACATCTGATTGTATCTAAAACGAACTAAGACATTGCTCACCAGTGATTACAGGTCTGCTACCATGATTGCATTCATAGTTGTTCCCTATCTCTATCCTTAAAAGTATTAACCTAAAATGCATCTCCTTGAGTGAGTTAGGGAGTGATGAACATGGAGTTGTGCTGGCAAAGCTGAGGGAATGGTAATCTCTTGAAGGAAAGGTGGATGAACAACTTGAAAGCTCTCAGTTTGGCTCAGATGTACCAGGGGAGCACATCTGCCAATAATAATAAATTTCTCAGGAGAACAGACATATTGCTCTATGGACATCCAAAATAGAGCTTCAGAGCAATGAAAACAGAAGCTGTTTTGGCTCATAAACCAGTTCCAGATGCTGCTTCAGGAACTTGCAAATAGCTTTATACGCTTCCTACAGAGATGCTACCACTGCGAGTTCTTCATTTTTGGACATTGTGTTTCTCACAGATTACTTATTGAAAGCTAGTAACTCCAAGCAGCTATCTTTGCTACCAGAGCTAGGCACAGCCTTATACGGAGCTCCTGTCTATGCAGTTTCAAGCTCACTTTGAGACGGATAAGCTGGTTCTTAGTTTCTTAACTCCTCTGCATTCGAAGTTGAGCACAACCTGTGTCCTGTCCTAGTGTTCCTGAAATCATAAATGAGCAGCTGTAAACTGTAGGGCCTCACTGCCAGTGATTAAGGTGAAAAAACCCAGAGCATTAGTTCAGAGGCCACTCTTCAGAAACCTCTATCTGCTGCAAGAATTTGCCTCGTTATTGCCCAAAGCCTTTGCTAGACATTCTGATATTCACTGCAAAGTTACACATCTGGTGTAGTTTCTCTGCAACAGAAGACATTAAAGTTCTCCATGTCCTCAAACAGACATACCATTTTTCTAACAGTTTTTTTGATGAGGAAAATCTTTTGAGCAGCGTGAAGCATGTTTATGACTATCACATTTACGGAATGAGATATAATTAATGATTTTCAGAATTCGCATTGCTGTATTTTTTCACAGCATTAAAAGAAGTACAGAGACGAAGCACACTGCACCATCAGTTTAGAAACACAAGCAGAAGTACCATAGTACTTGCCATAGTTTTTAATAGAAGCATTAGACATTGTAAAAAACAAATAAGTTTTCTTGCAAAAGACTCAGCTCAGACGGTGCAGTGAAGCACTTTTATTAAGCATTCTTGCAAGAGTGGGTGTCCTAGCCAGTAGGCACACGTGATAGGTACAATATTCAACTCTTTATTCCTCATCTGGGCAACAAGGTCCCTCCGTTGTTTACCCATTAATTAGGTACTCCAAGATCTACAACTTCCTGAGGCACCTACAATCCCCTCAGGGTATGTCCGATTCTTGTATCTTATCACCGATTAACCCCACAGTCTCAAGACTCATCAGTCATCTGGTTAACACTACGAAGAAACCAAGGATAGAAATTCTTTGTCTTCATTTCTTCGGCTCTAGTCCTGCTAAAATAACATTAATATTAAAACATTAATGTTGCATAATATTTATACAACACATACAAGTCCCATCTACGTTATCCTTTACTTCCAACATAAATAAAACTCCTCTTTTCTCTGCCGTGTCTGCTGTAACAAAAAAAGTGGGAGGTGTGTTGAGGTTTTTATGGATTTAAAAAAAAAATATATAGCCCGTTTAACCTAGCTAAACTTTATTATTTTTATCATTATTACTGTTATTCTAGGAAAGGAGCATATTGTTAGCTGTTGTGCTGACACACCTGGAAAACATCTGCAAGTCAAATGATTTAATATGTCACTTGCAGTTCTGCCCAACAGCGGGTTTCACTTTTATGAGACCTTTGCAAGATAAGTCACGTTTTAACAGTCATAGACGAAGAAGCTAAACAAAATCCCGGTGCTGAAAGAGCCGGGTGTGCTCATCGACGAAGGGTGAACAGTGGCCCAACATGGCGGACCTGCCTTTGCCTCAGCGCCCGCTTCCTCCCACGTGCGGGGCCGGGGCCGGGGCCACCCCGCGCGCTTTCGCCCACCCCGCGCGCTTTCGTTCGCCCACCCC
>WBNH01007873.1:0-27079 GCA_013401255.1 Urocolius indicus | reverse complement strand
GCTAATTGTTGTCTTTTGTTCCCTGATGGGCCTAAACCACGACACTTCCTTACAGGGGAAGCTTCTGCCAGGTCTTTGTTTAAAGAAGCCACCCTGTGGCTCCTTTGGCTACCAAAAAACCTGACCCAGGCAAAACCACTACCGCGGGGCAGAGACAAGGTACCATCAATTTGAACAGTTACAAGAAATAGAAAGTTTGAAGGATGGGCTTTGTATTCAGTCTAGAACAGCAGAAATATTTTATGAAGTCTCCAGATTGTTAACTTCAGTAATAGTGTACACAGATGAAAGCCTTGTGAAGAGAACTTGAATTGCAGATTAGGTGGAAGTGAATCCTGGATCTTCATGTTTTGTTGTGTTACAATTCTTCTGGACTAGCCTCCAGCTCTGCCTGCTGACTTTTCTCTTGCATATTGCAAAAGCAACTAAGCCTGCTTTGATTTTTTTTTTAAGGAAAAACTTCACTGTGAGGATGATAAAACACTGGAATGGCCTGCCTGTATGGGTTGTGGAGTCTCCTCTGGAGAGATAAAATCCACCTGTATGAGTTACTGTGTGACCTACTCTAGGTGGTCCTAGATTTTCAGTCTTTCGAGGTCCCTTCCAACCCTTAAGATTCTGTGATTCTGTGAATAGCGGAGTTAGTATATGGAAGCTAAGCATTTTTTCGCTTGAAATAATATCTAGTAGTGGTACTTATGTAAATTTTTGCAGTGAAGATTAGTTAAAAATAAAACTGCACACGTATTTGACAAGTATTAGGAAAAGTAATTTTCTAAGAAGTTTTACTTGGACTTAACCAATTTAATTAATTCTACATTTTGCTGCTTCATGAAAACAAAACTTTATGAGCTGACTATTCTGCTTTTGCAATCTTGAAGGAACTTTTTCCTCTCGTTTCATGCTGCTTTAGTATTTATTGAAAAGCCAATCAAAAAAGAACTAAAACAAAAGCAGAAGTCTTGCAACAATGAAATTTATTTAGCATTTACAGTATTTGGGTGTGGATGTCTCAAATGGAGTAAAATCAGGATTTTTGCATCCCCGTGTACAGTAGAAAATTGCAAGTGGATGCATATGATGAGGAGCACATCTGCAAATTGGAAGTAAGGATTCATTCTAGTCCACTGGGTTGATGAAGTATTGCTTGAAAATGAGTATATTTAGAGTGGTAAATGATACAGTGATGAAAGAAATGTTAGTATTTGTTACTTCCCTATAAGACCAGTTAGCTTGCACACATATTTAGATGTCAGTTCACAGAATCACAGAATGGTAGGAATTGGAAGGAATGTCTAAATTTGCATGACTAATTCATGTTGTAGGCAAACGATAATTGTGACAGTTGCGGTACTGTTACTAGTCTTAATAGGTTGATTAGCAAGTAACAGTGCACTCCACAGTTGGTGTAAGTGCTAAGCATTGCAGACTTGACTAAAGAATGATTATTGATGTTATCTTCTTCACTGTCTATGAATCTGTGTTTTTGTCCATCATCGTCTCAGTAGTAGTGGCAGTAAATACAGAGGGTAAAATGGTGAAGGAACTTACTGAAGCAGATGCTTTACTGATTGAGTGTTTTGTTGGCCTGCGATGTGCTTTCTAAAAGCTTTGAATTAATATAATATGCTTAAGATGTGCAGTTATCAGTGTGTAAGGAGTGATGGAATGAAGATGGTTAGGAGGGCAAGTAAAGAAGGTGGGAGTCCTCACTCCTTTATAGGCAAGTTGACTTGGTCAATAGAAGGCAGTCTGTTGTGGTAAAACAAAAATTTATCAATTTAATTGATAAGGTATTTTTATTTGCTGCTTGTTGTATGCCACATGTAGACATGAATATCAGTGTCTTCCATACTGTCTTTGCCAAAAAAGATTCAAATCTTCCAAGTGAATAGGAATGCTGAACATGATTTGGACTATGAAAGCAGCAGTGTAATGCTTTTAGCATTTTATGATCTAAGTTACCTAATGGAGTGACTTGGTGATGTACCAAATGTTGATGATGTTTCCTTTACACAGGTGATTTCTTCTTTTATAGGTTTGTCATCTTATGGAACGTATTAGTGCCTTGTGTGGTTTTTTTTTTTTAACTGGGGTAGCTATATCATTAGGTGAAACAGTTTTAACTTGGAAGAAAAATGGTAACAATCAGTGTCTGTGCTGTGCCATAAACTTGCACATTTTGGAATTTTTTTAGATTTCATGGTTTTTTTTGTTTCAGTTTCCATATCTTCAAGATGGTTGCCGATGTACCATGGCCTTTGCTTTGATATTGAATAGTAGAGAATTTAATTTTTATAAAGTTACTGAGGTTGGAAGGCAGCCTTGAAGGATAGCAGGTCCAAATTGGTGTGTAGAGTATGGTCAACTATGGCATGTTTCTTAGGACCTTGTCCAGCCAAGGTTTTAATTTCTCCAGGGATGGAGACTACACAGGCACTGGTGGTGATCTGTGTAGTGTTTAGCCACCCCCAAGAGCAAAAAGTTTTTCCTGATGTTAAAATGGCATTTCATGTATTTCAGTTTATACCAGTTGTCTCTTGTTTTCCCTTTGGATATTCGTGAATAGAATCTGATATGCTTTGCTCACTTCTGTTAAGATGTAAGATCATTGAGTCTTCTTGTCTGCAGCCAAAACACCTACAGCTCTCAGGCACTCCATCTGATGCTCCAGTCTTTGTAGTCCTTCACAGGACTTGCTCCAGTACCTTAGTAGAGGTTTTGAACTGGACAGCCTAGAATTGATCACAGTACTCTTGATGTGGTATCGTCAGTGGGCAGGGGCCACCTGCTGTCAGCATTCTTTCAACTGTAGCCCCAAAGTCTTTGACCTTTACCACGAGGGTACATTGCTGCTGTTTGTTTGATGTGCTATCCACCTGAAGCCCTCGAGTTTTTCTCTGTAAAGCCATTTTCCAGTTCATTGGTCCCAGTGTATGCAAGTGCCTGGAGTTCTTCCTCCCAAGGTGCAAGATTTTGCTTTTTTTTTTTTTTTCATTGAATGTTAGGTTCTTGCCTGCCTGTGTCTCACATGTTTTGAGTTTCTTCTGAGTGAAACACAGCCATGTGTTACATCCAGGTTTTGTTTGCCTGGACTCTCAGCAAATTTACATTCTGTCCCACCATCTAGGACCATTTACTCCATTTGGTGCCAGTGTTGATCAGTGATTGGCTTCTAGCTGGAGTTGGTGCTGCTGGTCACAACCCTTGGAGCCCAGTGTTTCAGCTTTATTTTTTTGTCCTCACTGTCAATTATGTAGACTGTACTTCAGTTTGTATCTGAAGATGTTAGGGGAAACAGTGTCAAAAAACTTAATTTTTGTTTTTGTTTTCTAGGCGCTGCTGAAAAATTCAACAGAAGTCAGCCTATGCAGGATAGTTTTGGAGGGTATGCTAGGACTAGAGGTATGTGTATGTGGTTTAATTTTGTAGTTTTGAGTCTAATCAAGCCTTGCTTTTGGATACAGTATGTGGAGTGGAGAATGTTACAACTGGTGTCTAAATGGGTTCTGGAAACTCCTTCTCCTTTGTTGGCAGTAGTACTGTTGCAAAGTGATGGTATTACCTGTGGAAGTCACCTGTCCTCTAAGTGTTGTAATTTTAATTCATTCTTTTTGACAAAGGGATACTTTTGTTCTGTGGTGGTTTTTTTTTGAGTGGGAAGTAGGTACCTTTCAGCCTGAATGGTTTTGAAAAAATGCTGTTGAGTTGAAAATAAACCAAACTGAAAGGAAGAAAACCCAAACCTAAAAGCCTACCCTGAGGTCAAAAGTACAGCTGAATAGGGATTCTTTTTTCTAATTTTAGCTGCTGATGAATGTCTAAAGAGACAGAGTCAACCACTGAATAGGTTTGTTAGTAAAAGGAATTTCACGAACAGAAATAACTTTCTGAAATATCTGTAATTCTAGTGGCTAATTGTATTTCATACGTCGAATCTTCCCTGTTTAGGTACTCAGCCAGATGAGTATTTATGACTTGGATGGTAATAACCAATCTGTATTTCTGCATAATGCAGGTACTCCTTGGTTTTGACTACACAATAAAAAAATACCACACCATTTTTGTCGGAAGGCAGGACATGCATTCAAAATGAATGTTCTATTTAACTCTTGCATTGGTTGTGTTCTCCATGGAGAGTGCTATATTTCTGATAGAAAGCTTTCTTTAGTATCTGTAATGCAATTATCTTCTTCCTGATTTTGGCAAGTGTGACTCTAGTATATGATGGAAACTGAAGAGGTTAGTAATTGACAATTGACAGTACTACTGTAAGTGCTTCTACCAGGTATAGTAGAAGGACTTAGGGCAGTGGGAGCTACTATCTGTCTAGGTAATTTTGTGGTTGTAAGTGTAACTTGTTAAGAAACAAGGAAGATGGAAACTAAAATCCTGATTTGAGCATATTTAGAGGAAGTTACGAACTGAGGCACAGCTGTGAAGCCACTTGGAGTTATGTTTCTATAAAAAAAACTCTATACTATTTCTGGATCACTTGAATTTATACCCCTTACGGTAGGGGAATCACAGAATCTTAGGAGTTGGAAGAGACCTTGAAAGATGACTTGGTCAACCCCACCTGGTAGAGCAGGATCACCTGCCTGTTCCAGCTCTGTCACCCTCACAGTGAAGAAGGTTTTTACTTGTGTTTATTTGGAACCTGTTACATTCCAGCTTGTACCTGTTGCCCTTTGTCCTATCATTAGACATCACTAAGAACAGCCTGGCTCCATCGTCCTGACATGTCCCCTTCACATATTTGTAAACATTAATGAGATCACCCCTCAGTCTCCTCCAAGCTAAACAGCCCCAGCTCCCTCAGCCTTTCATGAGAAGGGAGATGCTCCACTGCCTTAATCATCTTTGTGGCCCTACACTGAACTCTCTCCAGCATCTCCTTGCCCTTCTTGTACTGAGAGGTCTGGAACTGGACACTATTCCAGAAGTGGTCTCAGAAGGGCAGAGTAGATGGGGAGGAGAACCTCATCTCTCAACCCACTCACCACCCCCCTTCTAATACACCCCAGGATGCCTTTGGCCTTCTTGGCCACGAGGCTACATTGCTGGCTGATGCTCATCCTGCTGTCACCCGGGACCCTCATGTTGCTTTCCCCTACACTGCTCTCTTAAGAGTTCATTCCCCAATCAGTATTGGTACATGGGGTTATTCTTCCCCAGATGTAAGAGTCTGCTCTTGACCCTGGTCAGTTTCATTAGATTTCTCTCCACTCAACACTCCAGCCTGTCCAGGTCTGGTTGGATGTCAGCACAGCCTTCTGGTGTGTCAGCCACTCCCCCAGTTCAGTATCATCAGCAAACTTGCTGTCAGTGTCCTCTTATTACCTCATCAAGATCATTAATGAATATGTGGTTCAGCAGTGACTTCTGCCAGCTCCCTCAGCACCTGTGGGTGCGTCTCATCAGAGCCCATGAATTTATGTACATCCAGATTGCTCAACTGATCCTTAACCCAGTCCTCATCAACCAAACACAACTCCTCCTTTAACCTGACTTCCTCTGGAGCCTGGGGCTCCTGAGAAAGGAGGCATTCAGTAACTCTGCCTTCTCTGTATCCTCTTTCACCATGGCACTCGCCTCATTCAACAATGGGTCACATTGCCTCTAGCATTAGTGTTATCTGCAATGTATTTGAAGAAGCCCTTCTTGTTGTCCTTGACCTCCCTTGCAAGGTGCAACTCCGACAAGGCTTGAACTTTCCTAGTTGCCTCCCTACATCCCCTGATGACAGCCTTAAATTCATTCCAAGTGGCCATCCCTTCCTTCCAGGATCTACAGACTCTCTTCTTCCACTTGAGTTTGCCCAACACTTCCCTGTTTAACCATGTGGGTCTCCTGGCTCCCCTGCTTGATTTCTTACCTGTATATGCTAGACTTGTTTACTAAGGGAGCAGCAACACTCTGGTGGTGGTGTGGTATGATGATAAATGCTGTAGGCTCTCCACTAATTGTGAAGTATGTCACAAGGTGTATTTAAGACTTGTAGTATTTATGGGTGTTTATATCTAGACTGTCTGTTGCAAGTGAGGTTTTAAGATGTGTGGGTTTCTTTTAATTTGTGATAAACTCAAATGACATATAAATTGGTATGTGCCAAGCATTAGTGGAGAAGGAGCTACAGATGCTGTGGTAGGTGAACTTTCTGTTCTTACTTAGATGCTTCTTGTCAGTACAAGAACAAGTATGTGTTCAGTTGAACTAAGACTTAGGAATAGGTGGTGATATAAGTTGATTGGTTGGATCTTGCGCAGCACTGAAAGCTTTCTAACCTGAAATGAGAAGTACCTTGTTTATGCATATGTCCATTTACTTCCTCAATCTCACCACCAGGAAAGTGACTAGGGAAAGGACCTGGAAATAAAAATGCAGTAAATACTGTTTGTCTTAAGCAACCGAACGAACAAATCTAAGTATTAAAAAAACCAAAACTCTGAAAGGGAGGTTTTTTAAGTCCTTGCTCCACAGGATGCAGCAAGTCAATACTACCTCACTTTACAGTACTGGATTGTCATGGTTTAGCAAGGAGTTGCTTTTGCTTAGTAACAGGGGGAGCGGGTTGCAGTGAAGACCCGGTAAAAGTTTTTTGAACTCTCCCCCGACTCCTGGGTTCAGACCCACCCCCCGGCCCGGCTGGGCCAATCTGGCGCCTCTGCCATCACTATTTAGGGCCGGGAATTTGAGGTGCCAGGCAGGAGGTGTAAGGGTGGTACAAGATGGAGGCGACCATGCGGACCCCACAGTCGGAGAAGGAGGAAGGAAGGAGCATCAGACCAGAGACCCCTCTGCAAGCCGTGGTGAGAGTGCAGCCGGTACCCCTGCAACCTATGGATCAGCAGCAGCAACTTCATGTGAGTGTGCCCGGACGGGCCAGAGACTGTGTGGGGGAGGCGGTCATGGCACAGGACATGCTGGAGAGCCTGTGCACCGCAGAGCAGCCCCACACGAGAGGCAGAGAGGAGCAGCAACTTTTGGGACAAATGAGCATCGGTGCAGCCCGTGCAGGGCTTTGGGACAAATGTGCGTCGGTGCAGCCCGTGCAGGGCTGCCATGTGTGTGTGGTACCTCACGGACTTGCAAGGAGGACTGGTGCAGAACCCACTTGCCCTGAGGTGAGACAAACGGCAGAAGCCACCAGGAACGGACTGACTGAAACCCCCACTCCCTGCCCCCCTGGGCCGTTCAGGGGGGACGGAGGTATAAAACACCGGGATCAGGGCTCTGAGCCCGGGAAGAGGAGAGGGGTGGGGAGCAGGTGGTCTTAAAGGGCTGGTCGGACTCTTCATCTCTGTACCATTCTGTGTTGTTTTGTTTTGGTTCTGGTTTTTGGGGTTTTATGTTTTAGTTGGTATTAAATTATTTTCTGTTTTTCTTCCCCAAGCCGAGTAGCCTGGTCTGTTTTGTCCTGCACCTTAAGCGGCAATTAAGCCCTCCCTGCCCTTTAGCAATCCTTAAGTCTTCGGTACTTGAGGCTAATCGTGGTCTTTTGTTCCCTGATGGGCCTAAACCACAACATGGTTATGTAAACTGACAAGGTACAAATGCTATCAGTTGTCCTGTAAACCAGAGGATTGATTGGATCTGCCTTGAAAGTTACTTATTTGTGTGTGAACTTGAAGACTTAATGTTTGAGTTACTTCTTGCAGGAAGCAATACTACAGGAGAGAAAGGAGAATGTGAGTCTTTTTGTCATACTTTGTTGAAAAATACTTATTTTCTTTGTATTTTCATCTGTTTAGGCAAATCACTGAGGTTTATTTTATTTGTTATCTGAATTAAAAAAGGACTGTGAAGAAGAACTGCCAAATACAAGGCACTTGATATGCAGATGCAAAGTTGGGCAAACAAAGTTGTATGCTATGCTGTATTGCAGGTTTTAAAGAAAGGAGTGTTGCAGAGGATTCTAGTGCAGAAAAGAGAGGTTTTAAAGGATTTCCTTGTGGCTTTGAAAGAAATGACAGTAAGTTGGTTTTTTTATATTGACAGGTTTGAGTGGGGAAAAACATATGTGTTGTTATTCTTTATGGCTTGCTTGATCTTTGAGATCTAAAGTATAAAGTTGAAAGTTATGAAATATCTTCTCGTCTTAAACTGTATTGTGTCATGGATGGTGTCTTTGGGATATAGTATTCCTGGCAATATAGGATAGATTGGAGTTACAGAGAATCTGTGGGGGCTGTAGAGTTTTTGGAGTAAATAGTATTAGCTTTAAGCACAGTATTTCTTTATACTAATTTTGTATAGTGACTGTATCTACTGCACTGATGTTATTTTACAGATATTAAAGATGAAGCACAAGGTGGAACTGATGCTTTTCTTGGAGGTCATGCAGGTGAGACTTTTTAGTAGAGTGGTGAACTTTTCAGACTTCCTCATTGCTGATTTGTGGCAGTACTTTCTTAGCTTTGTCATGCTATCACTGATTGTCTTCCCTATCTGAATTAAAAGCCTACTGCAAATGGTAGATTGCTCACTTTCATGCACACACAAGACGTGTTTGTAACGAATGAATTTTAATGAATGGAATTTTCAAATGTCTTACATGTTTTTTCTTGGTCCTACTGCTGCTGAGTCAATTGATGCACAATCAAAGCAAGCCTTTAAGAACTTACTCAATTTTTAAATAGTTGCTTCAGATAGTTTCCATCCCCCTGTAAAGGGAAGTACTGTTTCAGGTTTGTAGCTCTGAGAGGCCAGCTCTTTCTAATGACTTTATTGTAATGTTGTTTTGTTTTTTTTTTTTTTCTCTACAAAGGATTTCTCCTTTGCAGTCCTATTCCAGTCTTTTTCCAGTGATGCTACTGTACCTTGTAACCCATGTGTTTTGTTGCCTAGAGCATAGTAATCTATCACTCAAAGTCCCATAATTCAAATTAGAAATACCGTTAAAATAGGGTAATGGATAGTCGATGGCTGATACTGTCTATGTCAGAAGATTTTGTGTGGTATGAGTAAAACAATTCTTTTACAGTACAAAGGATAGACTAATTACTGTGCATTACTGTGCCTGCTTCTTTCAGAAGTACTCCTTAATATCCAAAGAAGACTTGGTTTTCTGTTTGACTTAGTTTAAATAAAGTTTTCTACATGTTTGAGTGTTAGTATGTGAAGAAAGTTGTGGATTTTGGTAGACAACAGTTATACTGTGTACATAGAGATGTTCACATGGAAAGATAATTCTTCATCAAGAATTGATGTTGCATGTGAAGTCTGTCCTCATATAGTATGACAATGTGTCGATCTAGCAAAGGAACAGAGCAAGCACTGCTAGGCTGTTGTGTGCTCTCCACCTTTAAATAGTGGTTGTATCTGATACAGTTTGTAGAGGTAATGAGGGTAAGGCCATGCTGGCTTTTCTTGACATGGTTATGCTTTATGAAATTTAGGGTGCTGTGTGCATATGTTGTCTTCTGATGGAAGAATAAGTAATTTAAAAGTGATTACATGCTTCGCTTAGATTCTGTCACCATCTCAGTGAAACTGTGGTTTTACAGAGTTGCTTAAGAGTATTGCTGCCAAGCAGAGCATTCCTGATCCAACTCACAGTATTGATTGCCTTTTTAGAACTGGTATGTATAGTTGTAATAATTTGATGTTGTTGAGAACAAGCAATCTGATTAATATGCTGCCCTGACAATATTCTTTTGTGCTTGCCCTGCTGTAGTGAGGAAGTGCACAGATGAAGGAAGCATTGCACGATCAGTGTTCTTCTGTGGTGCTGGTCTTAAAACTGGCAGACTCATGATATGGTAACTGTGAATGGCTTGAGCTGCACATTGGACAAGAGAACCTATGAAAAGCCTTTATGGTTATCTTTCATCTTCACTTAGTCTAGGGCCCGTTACCTACACTACTAGTGTCTTTTCCATGGAGGCCTTACATTAAATGAGATTTTTTTACCTTTCTTTGAAATGGGCAACACAACATCCTTCACAGTCTGGCTAGAGGCTACCAGCTAGGTTTAAGACTTTTTCTGTTCTGTGTGTATTAAAAGTGAGGACTTGGACTTAAAAGTGGATTCTGGAAAAGCTACTGTTAATATCTCAGTCTTAATACAGGTTTTATATTTGTAAAAGATGCTATTTCCTCTCAAGAAAAAAATATCTTTGCTTTCATTGTAATATGAAGACCATTACACAGTATGTGCACATCAAGGCCAGAACTTCAATGTAGTGGAAGTTATAAATGTGTGGCTATTGAAATAACAAGATAATTTTCTGATTTAATTTCTGTCCCAGCTGTGTTTATGGCTATGTCTCTTTAGTTGTTTGCAAGCTGGTTATAGACCGTAAAACAAGAATGTCTTGATTTTTGTGAAAAGGTTGAATGAAAATTCTTAAAACCATAGTTGTAACAGTATGCATGTGTGAACTTTTTACACACGATATTTAGTTGAAGCCCCTCAGCAAGATGTTGGGTTAAATTGCTTCATGTTGTTCTGCAAGGTCCTGCAAAGATGAGTGTTTTGACACTCTCTCTTTCTGCCTTTTAAAAGACAGATGTAAGACCTTTGTCTCCCAGCTTCTTGTAGCTAAGCTTTTGTTGCTTAGCTAAATATTCCTACTCATTCCATCATCCGTGGCAGGAGCCACTGACTTTTATAAAGTGGCTGTAGGAATTTTTCACTAATGTTCTTGTTCACATTTTCTTTCAAATGAGCTCTTTTTCCTAAAAGCAGTTAAATTTTGAATGCTTTTTTTAACAGCAGATCACAAAGAATGCAAGGAAGTAGATTTTGGAGGAGGTGAGTGGCTTCTTCACAGGTAACATGCCAGTTTTCCTTTGCATGTGACTCTTGTAGCTCTTTGAATTAATGTCTTCTAGTAAATGTGAGACAAGAACACTTTACAAAAGTCTGACTTAAATGAGTTACAGATCTAGTAGTATAAATAAAGTAGTTTTCATTTATGAAATTTCTTTCTTCTCTGGAAGGTGGAGAGAAGTCTTAAGTGACACTCTGCTGAACTTCAGTAGCTCTGTACTTGAAATTGAGGTTTTATGAAAAATATAAGGAAAACTTAACCACAGTGGTTCTGTTCTTAAGGTCCAAAGGTGACTTATGTGCCCCCTCCTCCACCGGATGACGAACAATCAATCTTTGCACGATATCAAACAGGAATAAATTTTGACAAATACGATGAAAACAATGTTGAAGTTTCAGGAGTTGACCCTCCAGCACCGTTACTGGTTAGTGAACTTGTTCATCTTGGGGTTTAGACAATAAGGGTGGTGACCAGGGCAGGCAGCCAGGGCATGGCATGGCCGTTCAAGCAGGGACGATGGGCAGGGAATAACCTGCTGCCTGCATAGGGAGCCACAATCCAGGACAGTGCTCTGGTTTCAAGCTGACAAGATGGTGAGCGCTTGCCTGCAAGCTAAAGCCAGGGCTCAGAAAAAGAGTGCCCCACAGAAGATCAGTGCATCCGCACAGACAGAGCTGGGTAGCAAGGATGCCCCAGTGCAGGCAGACTGCAGAGGTGTGTTTAGGTATATCTCCTGCTAGAGTGAGTATGTGTCATAGGTGCCACCAAGTCTAAGAGCTGCAGTATCAGGTAAAAGAACTGCAAGAGACCGTTAATAGACTCCAGAGTATTAGAGGAGCAGGGCTACAGGTTGACAGATGGTTCCAAAACCAGATACCAACTCCCACTGAAAATGCAATGCCTTGGACCCTGGTGATGCAAAAAGCAGGGTTACATTTTGCAACTCTCTCTCCAGTGTTCCAGTCAAAAACAACTTTGACACATTAATGGTGGAGGACATGGATGAGCAAGGTTCAGGTGGGGAAACCTCGATAACCAATCTACCACCAGCTGGTCTACCAGCAACAGGCAGCAGGCACTGTAAAAAGCAGCAGTGGATGCTCATTGTGGGATGCTCACTGCTGGAAAGTACCAAGAGACCTAGCTGTCGATGAGATGAGTCATGAGAGGTGTGCTGCCTGCCGGTAGCCATGATCTGAGATGTCAGATTTTGTCAGGGATGTGGGCTACTGCCACTTCCTCCTCTTCCACATGGGTAAGAACGATGTAATGGGTGAGGACATTGCCACAATCAAGGAGGATTACAAACCTTGGGGAAGCAAGGGTAGGGGGACTCAAGTTATCTTCTTGCCTATCATGCCTTACCAGAGGAAAGGGGGCAGTCAATAACAGAAAAATCATGCATGTTAACTCCTGGCTTAGAGATGGATGCTGACAAGAAGGTTTCAGTTGTTATGACAACAGGTTATTCTTCAATAGGGCAGAAGGGAATATGTCTGTATCATAGAGGCACTGGAATCTTTGGGAATAGACTGGCCAACTTGATCAAGAGGGCTTTAAACAGAATGACTCAGGAGTTGGAATGTGAAATGGCAAAGTATGTGCCATCCATCCAACAGGGAAACAGGTTACAGAATCACAGATTTTAAGGATTGGAAGGGACCTCAAAAAGATCATCTAGTCCAACCCCCCTGCCAGAACAGGACCACCTAGAGTAGGTCACACAGGAGCTCATTCAGGTGGGTTTTCAGTGTCCCCAGAGAAGGAGACTCCACAACCCACCTGGGCAGCCTGTTCAGTGCCCCTTCACCCTCATAGCGAAGAAATTCTTCCTTTTGTTTCTTTGGAACCTCTTACATTCCTGCTTATACCCATTGCCACTTGTCCTGTCATTGGACATCATTGAGAACAGCCTGGCTCCATCCTCCTGACACCCATCCTTTACATATTTGTAAATATTAATGAGGTCATCCCTCAGTCTCCTCCAAGCTGAAGAGCCTCAGCTCCCTCAGCCTTTCATCAGAAGGGAGATGCTCTACTCTCTTAGTCATCTTGGTGGCCCTGTGCTGAACTCTCTCCAGCAACTCCCTGTCCTTTTTGAACTGAGGGGCCCAGAACTGGCCCCTCAGAACAAGGTCATTAATGAATATCTTGAGCAGTAGTGGTCCCAGCACTGACCACTGATGGTCTTCACGACAGGAAATGCAATGATGATGCTCCTCAGCATCATCAAGATGAGAAGCAGAATGCTGACCACCCCCAGGGAGTGTCAAATGAGGAGGGGCTCTTCTTCCACTCATTCAGGGAAATCTGTCTGCTTGAGTAAGCCCTGTGTTACCCGTACGCCAACACACACGGCCTGGGGAATAAGCAGGAGATGGAGATGTGGGTGAGGATTCAGGGCCATGACCTCACTGCTTTACTGAGACGAGGTGGGACAGCTCACATGGCTGAAGCATACCCATGCATGAGTATGTGTTATTTAGGCAAGACAGGGCAATGAGATAACGGGGTGGAGTTTCTCTCTATGTGAGAGACCAATTAAGAGTGCACTGAGCATTGTTTTGTTTTGTTTTTCTGTAAGAGGGACAGAGCCCTGGCATAGGCTGCCCAGGGAGGGTGTGGAGTTTCCTTCTCTGGAGGTTTTTAAACAGTCCTTTGTCATCTGATCTAGGGAGACCTGCCTGAACAGGGAGGGTTTGACTGGATCTTTATAGAGGTCCCTTCCAACTACTGCCATTCTATGATTCTCTTGTTTTTGTTGAGTGTCACTCTGCATGGAGGTAACCAGATATGATATTCAGTGCTAATCAATATAGTAATAGTGTGTCTTGCAGACAGTACTATATTAGAGGAGATGCTGCTCATCTAGAAGGTAAAAAATTTATTTCCAAGTGGTATTAACTGAGTACAGAAGTGGGCCAGAAAAAGTGAGACTAGATGGAGTAGTGTGGCCCTTAAGTTGCAGAAAAATACCATTTTAGATCTTAAAAGTCTTTGACAGCACTTTTCTCAGAAGACTGATCATCTGAATGATCTTGTTGAAGTCCATTACAGGAGGAAAATTTAATAGTGTTAATGAACACTGGTCAGAATAGCTTTTAGTTGGACAGAGGTGTTTTTGCAGTAATTTCTAGCTCTGTTCTCTGTGGTTGCTGTCTGTTGTTTAAAATTATGTAGTAGTTTTGTGTGGGCAGGTTTTAGTAAAAGGGGGCTACAGGAACGATTTCATTAAACAAAGGCCTGTCAGGAGCTTTCTCTGTATCTGACAGGGCCAGTGGCAGTCAATACTAAGATGCTGCTGCTGACCAAGACAGAGCCAGTTAGTAACTGAGGTAACACCTCTGTGAATAACGTGTTTGAGAAGGGGAAGAAGATGCTGCACACTTGCTTAACTGTGACAGCAGCAGCAATGAGGAGTGAGAATGTGAGAACATCTCTGCAGACACCAAAGTCAGTGAAGAAGGAGGGGGAGAGGAGGTGCTTAGCCCTGGAAAGAAAGACTCCTGTGACCTGTGGTGCAGCCCATGGTGAGGCAGCTGTGCAGAGATCCACTCCCAGCCTGTGGAGGACCCCACACTGGAGCGGGTGGATGCCTGAAGGAGGCTGTAACTCTGTGGGAGGCTCACCCTGGAGCAAGTTCCTGGCAGGATCTGGGAACCTGTGGAGAGAGGAACAAATCATGGACTAGCTTTGGGTTGCTCATGTTGGAGCAGTCAGTACATGAAGGACTGTTTTCACCATGGAGGAGACCCACACTGGTACAGTGGAGAGCTGCAGCCCATGGGAAGGACCCATGTTGGAGAACACAGTCAAGGAGCACTGTCCCCTGTGGGAGGGACTCAACACTGTAGCAGTGGGAAGTGTGAGGAGGCCTCCCCTTGAGAGGAAGCAGCAACAAAGTCCATCTGTAATGAACTGACTGTAACCCACATCCCTATGTGCCACTGGCAGGGAGGAAGTAGGGATACAGGAAGGAGAGTTGGGGGGAGGTTTTGTAAGATTCAGATTTTGTTTTGCATTTCCCCATTCTGCTTTGATGGTTTGTTAATAAAATCAAACGAGGTCTCCCCAAGCTGAGTCTGTTTTGCACATGTTGGCTTGTTGCTGAGTGATTTCTGTGTCCTTATTTTGACTTACAAACCTTTTATTATATTTCTCTCTCTCCCTTGCCTAGTTGAGGAGGGGGAGTGATAGAAGCACTTGCTAGGCATCTGGCACACAGCCA
The DNA here is from genome assembly GCA_013401255.1 of Urocolius indicus. Classification (NCBI taxonomy): domain Eukaryota; kingdom Metazoa; phylum Chordata; class Aves; order Coliiformes; family Coliidae; genus Urocolius; species Urocolius indicus. The sequence goes on along the minus strand of WBNH01007873.1, from coordinate 12,073 downwards.
GGGCTAAACCACCACAGAGTAAGTTTATTTTCTACTTTACAGCCGGTGGCTAGTGTTCAAAAATACAGCTCTTCTTAGGGAGAATGAGGAAAGACAGACAGGGAAGTAGCACTTGTGTTGACTTCTTTTTTTCTCAGTCCATCTTCTGAAAGTTTTTTCTGACAGAAGTAAAAATGTTGTGTCAAGTATGATGCTTTTTGGACCTGGATAGGCATACTGTTATAAGTCCCCATATTAGTTTTAGCACAGATACTAAGCCTGTGTCTCTTCTGTGAAATGGAGATGAAATGTTGTAGTTTTTCATAGTGTACCATGAAATGAGTTTAGCTGCTTGAATCCAAGTATATGGCTTTTGAGCAATTTTCTCTCAAAGCTAGTAAGACCAGCCTTTACTGTCTTACAGACAGCTCTACTTGAATGGCATGAACAGATTAAAGAAACCTTTAGGGCTTTACCTGTAGGAACCTTGGCAATCTAGATGACTGGTGAGACCCACTCAAGAGTTAATACTCTCAGTTTTCAGACTTCTGTAGTTGTGTACTGTTAACTTTTTTCTTACAGGCTTTTGAAGAGGCTAATTTCTGTCCAACTTTAAATAGCAACATTGCTAGAGCTGGATACTCCAAACTTACTCCAGTGCAAAAGTACAGTATTCCTATTGTACTGGCAGGACGGGATTTGATGGCATGTGCCCAGACAGGGTCAGGGAAAACGGTAAGCATTTCATGTAGTATTCATAGTATTGGAGTTGTGTCACTTCGAAATTTTAGGTGAATGCCTTAGGCTTTCATGTGCCAGATTAAATGTGCTTCACTGTTGATTGTCTGACTTGCATTGCAGTGGCAGGTATAGTATTTAGCAAAGATATGAATAGTGGATGGGTTGTTGTGTTTTTTGGGCTGAATTTAATTTCTGTCAACTCATGTCTTGATACAGCAAGTCAGTGTTCAGGGCTACAGACATGGACTCCAAAGTATAGACAGTCATCAAAAATGCTGATGAGGAAAATAATCACTTGAAAGCTGGGGTTTCTTTACTGTATTGTCTTTGTTTTTGTGGGGATTTATTTTGTATTTTGTGGTTTATTGTGGTGGTGTGGATTTGAATTTCTTGTTAAAACACATGCTGCATTTTAACTTTTATGTTGATTTGCCATAATTGATTTGATTAAGTCTGATTTGCACTGGATTTAGTTTAAGGTTATTCAGTATTAGTGATGGAGTAGTGTTGAGAGTTGATACTGACAGTTGTTTCAACTTCTGAAACTAATGTACCAAATTTTACTGCTGACATCACTGAATGAGAATATTTGGGTATCAAATGCATCTTTTTGCTGATCACTGTAGTGTGAAATTCTAGCTTTGAGCTTTTAAGTTCCTGATTTTGAAAAACTTCTCACTGCAGAGGAGGAAACATCCAAAGCTTATGCTATTAATGTTTTGAATGCCTTTGGGACTGTTTATACAGATTCTGTTTTGAGGGTGACTAGTCTAAAATGGAAGTAAAGGTTCTGATGCTGCTGTATTGCAGACTCATCATTTGTAGTTACCTGGAGAATGATGGTACCAGTTTACCTTAGAAATCTGATGATTGTGTGAAGCTTCTAAGTAAACATGAAGGAGAAATTCTGATCATTGGTTACATAATTATCAATATATGTCAGCATTATGTGTAGAATTGCTAGAGAAACTATGAAGTTAGCTATTGCATGATTTAGTCCTGTATTGTTAGACTCTGAAGGTTCAAAGAGATATTTTCATGCTGCTTAGACAAAGAAATAAGTTATAGTGTGTTCGGATCAATCCCTTAACAGTCTGATTGTCTTTGAAGCTGATAGTGTGCTGTATCATTCTAGTTTCAACAAGGATATGCAGCTTTTAGTGTGACTGAAAAAGGCTTTTAAAACTAAACATAAATGCTTTTTTTACAGGCAGCTTTTCTTGTACCAATTGTGGCCCACATGATGAGAAGTGGTGTGACTGCCACTAGCTTCAAATATAAGCAGGAACCAGAATGTATTATTGTTGCCCCCACTAGAGAACTGATAAATCAAATATTTCTTGAGGCAAGGAAGTTTGTGTATGGGTAAGCTTTTGCACTGTTGCTTGATACTGATTATTACTTCATCACAATCAGTGGTGCTTAATTTTTGAAAATATTAATGAAAAAGAATATGTATGACTCAAATGACTAAAACCACTTGAATTTAGATGGTAATAGTGGCTGGCACGTTACTTACTGTGACTAGGGGTTTAAACTCCTAATCTTCTTGGTAGTGAGGGTGGACTTGAGGTCAGGAAGGCTTGCTTGAGCTGGAAGAGGACATAAAAACTAAACTTGTCATACAAGTAAGTTAAATGTAGTTTGCCTTAGGCAATTTATACTTGCATCTGTTTTCATCTTTACAAAAATATATTAGGATTTTACCTTCCCATGATGGTTTCTAATTTTATTTCCCAGTGTTTTCTGGTCTTAGACAGGGATTTCACAGTTTACACAAGCTCGTTTAGCTCTGCATCTTCAAAACACAAGTCTAAACTGGTCACTGAGCCCTTGGATGTTACGTGAGACTACATTTGTACTAGTTTGCCAGTGATACTGTGCCAAGTGATGGGTTTTACCAGTGCACAGGAATAGAATTAGATCTATTGTCTGTATGACTTGATACTTCTAGGAGATGCAATTGAGCCTAATCAGGTGCAAAATCTGGTGAGCTAAATCACACTTGCTTTTGCTTGTTCAAGCAGACTTATGCGTACAGGCTGTCAGTCCTGTGAAAGTGCCATAATGTTTGCATATCCACTTAGAATTTTACTAATAATAGCTTGTTAATCTGCAAAACTGTTCAGTGTAGCTAGTTCTATTAATGAAACTATTTTAAACTAAGTACAGATTATTTTTCTGTAAAACACCTGTTGAATGTAGAAAGTTTATACTTCTGCTGCTACAGTAAAAGCAAGATAAACACACATTTGGGGGCCAGTTAAACAATATAATGATGTGAATCCGTTGCCTCTGAAGAATAGTATATATAGTTCTTAGTTCAGATTCAAGATCTTCTTACATTCTTTGGTTTAGTTCACAAGTGCGAATATGAAATACGTGTATTAGTAATGGGTAAATGTCAAAATGTGAGTCCAACTTGTGTCTATTTTTGACTAAAACTTTATGAAGTTCCAGCTGAACGCGGTAAAAAAGTTACTAGGTTCATCTGGTTCACTATTGTGGCATGTGAAGATTGATTATGATCTTCAAGAATAGATAGTTTGAATTTGTAGGTAAATACTTAATGCATTCATGTAAAAGCCTGAGCAGGAGGCTATAAAGGAAAACTTGTCAACTTAATCTTGCGCTGTTTAGGGTGGTTCTTGCTTATAGAAGTGGTTTTGCACAGGAGAAGAATGTTGATGTAGCTCTACTTGATAGATGTAAATAAAAGCTGTAGTGAGCAAAGCACCAAGTAATTTAGTGTTTGAGTTTGTTTACACTGTAATAGCTGAGTGTCACACTGTATGGCCAGTGTGATTAGTTTCTTTGCTAGGTCAACCTGGAGTTTTCTTGCTTTGTTATTTCAGAATGTTGAAAGGTTACTTCTGAAGTTCTAAAGGCATATATTTTGATTCTTCTGGTTTTTCTTAAAGAGGGCAATGTCTAACAGAATTTTGGCTCTTACTGCCAGTAATTCTCAGGTTAACGGAGTGGGAAGAATGCAGGTGAAATGAAGTTTTCTTTCCAAATAATTAACCTGTGCAGCCTCTATTACATAGTATGAATGGGAGCTTTAAGCTTATGGTGAGTGAGTTTCCGGTCTTGAGTCCTGCTTTTGATTGTAAGTTGTGCTGTATAGTGGAAGAACTGAACCACTCTTAACTGGTTTATGTTAGATCTGAATGAGTTTTATGTATTTTCAATGGAACTGTGCTATTTATATGCTCAGGTTTTTAATCTTTCTTTTTTCTATGTAATAGAACTTGTATAAGGCCTGTTGTGATCTATGGAGGTACACAGACAGCCCATTCAATTCGTCAGGTAATGAAAGGCTGTAATATACTATGTGCCACGCCAGGAAGGCTTCTAGACATCATTGGAAAAGAGAAGGTGAGATCTTAAAACTTAAATCTGACTTTACTAAACACTTAACAGTTTTACACACAGTTTGTCGTTCATGAAATTGGATAGAATCAAAGATAGAGATGTGAAAACCAGTCAGCTTTCTGCCTTTTTCTACCTTAAAATAAAAGTCATCAGAATTTTCTAGGAATATCTGAATACCATGAGGTTTTTGAAAGAGTGGTGCGAGTCCAGTCTCTGAAGTCCTTCTCAAGGTACCTTGGAAAACAGCCTGAGTCAAATTGTCTGCAGTGTTCTTAGTTCTCACCAAAAATTCCATACAAGGTTTTCCCTTGATGTTCTGTTTGTTTTGCGTGAATAGTGTTCATCTGTATGGAACTATACTAATATTAGTTATTTGAATTGTTTAATATTGATTTTATTCAAAATGTAAACAAGTATTTGATTTAAATTTTTTTTCCAGTCATAAGTTCAAATAAAAATTGCTATATCTTAAAATAGTGGCTCAGTGATGTTGCAGTTGACAAGTGAAGTTTGAATAAACACTTAGTAATAAACTAGAGATTAATTTTCTGCTGTTGCCAGGCTTCTAGTCAAAATGACACTCTTGGTCAACAGCAGTGAAGTTGTAATGTCCTTAATAATACTTTGTGATGTAAATTTTTCAGTAGAATATGTGACGATTATATGAGAGGACCTTTCTGGAACTCTTGACACCATTTAAAAATGTATCTGCCAAATAATAGTTCACGTACAGGCTCTGTTTTTGTTTATATTGCTGAATCAAGTTCTAAAGCATTTTAGCGTACACATACTATTAGAATTAGATTTGTAAGTTAGAGGTTGAGATGCAAATGAAACATAATGTACATAGCCTCTTATTTGTAAATGGTTAACTTCAATAAGAAGGAAGTAAGTAAAAGGTGGATTTTAGTGAGTCTGTAAGTGTACACTGCCAGTGAACCAATACAATTTTTCTTGTACTGAAATATTTTCAGATTGGTTTGCATAATGTAAAACATTTGGTGCTGGATGAAGCGGACCGTATGCTTGATATGGGCTTTGGGTTAGATATGAAGAAGCTGATTTCTAACCCAGACATGCCATCAAGAGACAGTCGTCAAACACTAATGTTCAGTGCCACTTTTCCTGAAGAAGTTCAGAGGTGAGTAAAGTAAAAATGGAAATCTATCTGAAGATGTATAGAGCTGATGAGTTGTTCAGAGCAGTCATTTGTGTTTAAAAGCTTATAATCTTGCTAGAAGGTGCTGAAAAGCTGTGATGATAACATTCCCTGTTGACTTCCTTTTTTTTCTAGGTAACCAAACTAGTAACTTCGTAGGTTAGCTGCTCAGTTCAGCTGGGAACTCTTCAGAGAATATAATCAGTCTGTGCACTTTCTTGATGGTGTCTTTTGTACAACTATCTAGAAAATAGTACTGACTCTTCAAATTTTTAAAAAAAAGCACATGACTACTTACATCCTCTGCCTTGTGAGGAAGGATACAAGTTTTTGTTGGGAAGGTTGCTTAAACACAAGTTACTTGATCTTAAGCAAAAAACAAGGTCTGTAATACATCTCATGCTTTGCAATTTTTTTTATTTTCAAGGATGGCTTGTGACTTTTTGAAACCGGATTATTTATTTGTTGTTGTTGGACATGTGGGCGGAGCTTGCAGTGATATTGAACAAAGTGTTCTTCAGGTTTCTCAGTATTCGAAGAGAGATAAACTAGTAGAAGTTCTACAAAGCACAGGTAACTTACTGTTATCTGTTTTTCAGGAAATACTATAAACTTACTTGGCTTTAAACTTGTGTTCTTGCTATTGAGCACATCATGATTCTATTCTTATATGTGCTGTGTGCCTTATGAGACTGGAAGGTTGATACACAGACCTCGGGGAGGTTTAAGTTTTTTAGATGTTTGTGCCATGGGTATTTGTCAAGGTCTTACTTCTATAGAGTACTAACAGACAAGCTTCCCAGATGGTTAGTTCGTTTTACAGTCTATTACAATACCTCAGCACCTTGGAGGTGCTACCTCCAGATTCTAGGAGTATTAAACTTAAGGGAATTCCTGGGCCTGTATTCTGTTAATGGCTCGGACTTCTCCATTTTTACTTTAAATGTATCATAAGTTTTAGTACTGAAAGCTGGAAGAGAGTTTGGAATTAAAAATTGATCGATGTATGTTGCTATTCAGTGATCAGAATAACATGCCTCTTTTGGCCATGTGCTGTAGAGAGAGAGTGCGTGTTTATCATGGTAAACATTTTTTTCTTTCTTACATTGAGGAGAATAATACAAGGCACTTGTCTTGAAGTAGGATTCTGCATTGATACAGAGATCAATGAATTGAATCAGTTCAACACAGGCAGGAGACCACAATCATACCTTACTGACTTCATTCAAAACTCATTCTGATATTAAGGTGTTTATATAAGAAACTGCAACTGTGAATAACAAAGATATATTGGTTTTCAAACTGCAGTGCATCTGAACTCTTGTTTAACATAGGCAATGAACGGACCGTGGTGTTTGTGGACAAAAAGAAAAAAGCAGACTTCATTGCAGCCTTGCTTTGTCAAGAAAATATACCAGCCACAAGCATCCATGGGTAAGTATTCTTGAAGTGAAAGTTGGGTAATGGTATTAAGTCGAAGTCACCTGTTTCATTTAGCTCTGTAATTCTCAGAAGCTCTACTAATGGAGAACATTAGTGTTTCTGAAGGTCCATTCTCACAGCATTTGCTGAGTATAGGTCTTGCTGGTGGACCAGACTTCAAATGCTGTATATGAACTGTAGAATGTTATGCCCACTTAGTATGTAATACTAAGTGGGCATAACATTCTTACTTAGTATGTAATACTAAGTAAATACTACTGTAATACAGTAATTTCAGCTGGGTTTTATATGTAGTTTTTGTGATCATTTTTGTGACCAAGTCTAGAGCTTTTGGTGTTACTGGTGATGTGATCTTTGTAAATTGAAGCAGCAGTTGGGGACCTTTGCCTCTGTCTTCTGTGCTAAGTGATAAATCAACTCAAATGATGCTTGACATGGCGTTTGTATGGTGATTGATCCAAAGAGAACATATCTTCTAAGTTGTGCTTGTAGTCTGCTCATTAGTGTTTCATACTTGAACAAATGCTGAGAAACAAAGTGAAATAGCTCCAAATTCCAGGGCTAAATCCATCCAAAAGGTTGGTTTGTCTTTCATTTAATGAACTTGAATTTAGTTCTGTGGTGTTTTTGTACGTCAATGTAGGACAGCAAACTGAATCTTAAGATTGCAAGTGAAGTATAGCAAATTGGAAATATAATTTTGCAGTATTTTTTGTCTTGTAATAGGAATGAAGGACTGGATTTGAAAAGAGAGGGAAGGGCAAAACTAGCAGAGATAAGCCTGGGGGCAGCATGCATGAATGGTCTGCTGTTGACATCCATCAGTCTGCTGTTTCAGTGGAAGCAGGAGATGAAGGTCCTTGCAGCAGTGGAGAGGCAAGGGTTCATGTGTTGGAGGCCAGGAAGACACCTGAAAATGGTCATGTAGGGTCAGGACTTTACACCCCCACAAGGTGGCTGGATTGGTAATCTGTCTGAAGTGTGTGATGTTAGGGAATGTTTTGACTGTTGAGGCCAGTGACAGTGAGGATAGGATTGAGTGTTTATGGATAAAAATCAGGGAGAGATACAATAAGACTGTCATGGTAGGAGTCTGTTAGAGACTGCCCAGGGTGAAAAGGTAGACAAAATGGGCTATAGGCAGTTGGGAAGAGATGACTAGCCTTTTTTTCTCATGGGTAACTTTAACACACCAAGTATTTGCTGGGAATACAACACAGAACAGAGGAGACAGTCCAGGAGGTTCCTGGAGTGTGTGGAAGATAACTTGCCTCATGCAGCTGGTGAGAGACAACAAGGGAAGGCACCTTGTTGGACCTGGTATTTGTGAACAAAGAAGGTCTGGTGGGGGGATGTGATGGCTGGAAGCCACCTAGGGCAGAGTGATGATAAAGTGAGGGAATTATGATCCTCAGAGAAGCAAAGAAATGAGCCAGCAGAGCTGTTAACTTATGTTTCTGGAGGACAGTCTTTGATGTGTTTTGGAAGTTGATGGCCAGAGTCCCTTGGGAGGCAGTCCTGAAGGACAAAGGAGTCCAAGAAGACTGGACATTCTTCCAAGAAGGAAATCTTGAAGGCAGAGGATCAAGCTATCCTCATGTGCAAGCAAGAAGATGAGGTGACAGGGCAGAAGAATGTCCTGACTCAGCAGGGAGCTTCTGCTGGAGCTCAAGAGGAGAAAGAAAGTTTATAGTCTTTGGTAGAAGGTCAGGCAGCTCAGGAGGACTACAGGGGGTCTCTGAGGTTATGCAGGGGGAAAATTAGAAGGGCCGAGGCTCAACTTGAACTTAAAATGTCCACTGCCATAAAAAGGAATAAAAAATATTTCTACTAATACACTAGCCAGAAAGGAAGGGCTGAGGAGAATCTTCATCCCTTAATGGACACAGGGAGAAGCATAGTAACCAAGGATGAGTAAAAGGCTGAGATGCTTAATGCCACCTTTGCCTCAGTCTTTCATAGTAAAACCAGCAGTTCTCTGGATACCTGGACCAGAAGATGGCGATTGGACAGAACAATACCCCCTTAATCCAGGGGGAAATGATGTGTGACCTACTGCTCCATCTTGACGCATACAAATCCATGGGGTCAGATGAGATTCACCCAAAGGTGCTGAGCGAGCTGGCAGAAGCCAAGCCAGTTTCCATCGTGTACCAGCAGTCTTGGCTCACTGGGGAGGTCTCAATGGACTGGAAGTTGGTAAATATGACCCACACCTACAAGAAAGGCCAGAAGGAGAATCCTGGGAACTACAGGCCTGTCAGCCTGACCTCAGTGCTGGGCAACATTCTAGAGTAGATCCAGTCCTGCTTGACTAACCTGATCTCCTATGAGACAGACCCACTTAGTGAGTGAGAGAAGAGCTGGGGAATTTAATAATGTCACTATCTTNAATGCCACCTTTGCCTCAGTCTTTCATAGTAAAACCAGCAGTTCTCTGGATACCTGGACCAGAAGATGGCGATTGGACAGAACAATACCCCCTTAATCCAGGGGGAAATGATGTGTGACCTACTGCTCCATCTTGACGCATACAAATCCATGGGGTCAGATGAGATTCACCCAAAGGTGCTGAGCGAGCTGGCAGAAGCCAAGCCAGTTTCCATCGTGTACCAGCAGTCTTGGCTCACTGGGGAGGTCTCAATGGACTGGAAGTTGGTAAATATGACCCACACCTACAAGAAAGGCCAGAAGGAGAATCCTGGGAACTACAGGCCTGTCAGCCTGACCTCAGTGCTGGGCAACATTCTAGAGTAGATCCAGTCCTGCTTGACTAACCTGATCTCCTATGAGACAGACCCACTTAGTGAGTGAGAGAAGAGCTGGGGAATTTAATAATGTCACTATCTTCTACAGCATTCTCCTGGAGAAACTGGCTGCCCATGGCTTGGATGGACCTACTCTGAGATGGGTGGAAAACTGGCTGGATGGCTCGGCCATGCAGATACTGGAATGGAGTCAAACTCAGTTGTTGACAAGTCACCAGTGGCGTTCATCAGGACTCAGTTTTGAGTCTGNTGTGACCTACTGCTCCATCTTGACGCATACAAATCCATGGGGTCAGATGAGATTCACCCAAAGGTGCTGAGCGAGCTGGCAGAAGCCAAGCCAGTTTCCATCGTGTACCAGCAGTCTTGGCTCACTGGGGAGGTCTCAATGGACTGGAAGTTGGTAAATATGACCCACACCTACAAGAAAGGCCAGAAGGAGAATCCTGGGAACTACAGGCCTGTCAGCCTGACCTCAGTGCTGGGCAACATTCTAGAGTAGATCCAGTCCTGCTTGACTAACCTGATCTCCTATGAGACAGACCCACTTAGTGAGTGAGAGAAGAGCTGGGGAATTTAATAATGTCACTATCTTCTACAGCATTCTCCTGGAGAAACTGGCTGCCCATGGCTTGGATGGACCTACTCTGAGATGGGTGGAAAACTGGCTGGATGGCTCGGCCATGCAGATACTGGAATGGAGTCAAACTCAGTTGTTGACAAGTCACCAGTGGCGTTCATCAGGACTCAGTTTTGAGTCTGTCTGTTTAATGTCTTTATCAGTGATGTGAATGAGGGGATTAAGAATATCTTCAGGTTGGCCAGGAATGTGAATGTGCTGGAGGGCTACAGAGGGACCTGGCCAGTCTGGATCAGTGAGCCAAGGCCCTTTGAATAAGACCTGGGGATGTTAATGGACAGCTGGCTGAACGAGAGCCAGCAGTGTGCCCAGGTGGCCAAGAAGATCAATGGCTTTCTGGCTTGAATACCAGCAGTGGTGTGGCAGCAGGTCAAGGAAGTGATTGTCTCCCTGTAGTGGTCAGGCCGCACCTTGAGTTCAGTTTTGGGCTCTTCACTCCCAAAGGGACATGGAGGTGCTGCTGTGTGTCCAGAGACGGGCAACGAAGCTGGTGAAGGGTCAGGAGCATAAGTCTGATGGGAAGCAGCTGAGGGAGCTGGGGTTCTTTAGTCTAGAGAAGAGGAGGCTGAGAAGAAATGTGATCGCTCTCTACAATTACCTGAAAGAGAATTGTGGTGGAGATCGATCTCTTTTCCAGTAATGAGTGACCGGACATGAGGAAAGGGGCTCAGATTGCACAAGTGGAGTTACAGGTTGGACATTAGGAAGAGCTTTTTTTCTGAAAGTAATATTAAGCATTGGGAAGGGCTGCCCAGGAAGGTGATGGAGTCACCATCCCTAGACATCTTTAAAAGATTAATAGATAAGGCACTGAGGGACATGGTGGAGTGGTGTGCTTGGCAGTGTGAGGTAAGTGGTTGGACTTGATGATCTTAAAGATGTTTATTAATGAGATCAGTGCTATGATTCTAGGAATTCTTGCCAACAAAATGTCTTGGTATTCTGATTGACATCAGAATGTCAAGGTTGTAGATGGGTTAAAATGATCTTGATTTTTGTGTATCTTGTGCCTAAACAGTTTGAAAGTGTATGAAGGCTCATTTAGAGATCTGACCTCCTGTTCTTGGCTAACCACATTTCTGTAGAATTATTACTGTGTGTATTAAGGCCTACTTACTAAGAGAATAACTGGTTTCGTAGAAACTGCTGTTGACTGGTTTCTGATTCACTTGAGTTTTGAGAGTTAAGTTAGGATACTTGCTGTTCTCTGAAATAACGATTATACCACACTTCACTATATGTCCCAAGTTACAATAAAAATAGCATTTTTAGCTTTATGATTTGTTCTCTCTACAACAAAGTACATGAGTTAAACTCTGTTCTACTGTATTTAAGTACTGGATAATCTATAAATACTCTTAAAGGCAAGCCTTAGAGCAAGTGTAGTTTTCTCCTCATGATGCTAAACAAAAGACAAGTTCTGTACTGTTGATTGACATCATAGAATGGTAGGAGTTGGAAAGGGCCTTTAGGGATCATCTAGTTCAGCACTCCTGCTAAAGCAGGTTCCACCTACATCAGGTCACACAGGAACATGTCCAGGCGGGTTCTGAAGACCTTCAGAGGAGACTCCACACCCTACCTGGGCAGCCTGTGCCAGGGCTCCCTCACCTGAACAGTAAAATAGATTTTCCTCATGTTTAAATGGAACTGTGGTGGTTTAGCCATGTGTCCAGTGTGAAGTCATAGTATCTCTCCCCTTCCTAAACTGGACAGGAGAGAGAGAAATATAACGAGCAGTTTGTGAGTTGAGATAGAGATTGCTCAGCAATTAGCATCACGGGCAAAACACACTCAACATAGGGAGAAAAAGGTTTTATTAAAGGAACAATAGGAACAGGGAGATGAGAAATAAAACTGAATCTTAAAACAACTCCTCCCAACCTTCCCTCTTCCTGGGACCCTACTTCCTTCCCCCCGTCAGTGGCGCAAGGGATGGGTGTTAACGGTCAATTCATTACAGATGGA